>NQII01001750.1:164994-189630 GCA_002778355.1 Clitarchus hookeri | reverse complement strand
GGAGAAAAAGAAATGTCACAATTTTTTTATTTCATACACATTAGAGCTTTTATTATATGAGTGAGAAAACACATTACCCTGAACCATTTGTGTCCTAAAGCTGGGCCTATGTAAAAAAAATCAAGAAACTCAGTTGTGTCATTATGAAACTAAAAATATAAAATTTATTGGCGTAAATTAATTTTTCTTCTTTTACAAGTGTTTTTCTACACATTTATTTCAATAAGCATTCTATGCAATGAAAGTAAATAGTATGTGTCAGAGTTGGATCACTTTGACTTTTCAGAAAAATCACTTAGATTTTGTTTAAGTGTGATGTCTGAATCTAACAATTTTCTATGGAAATTTTTAAATAATTTAATAATTGGAAGTGTATCAAAAATTATAAAAACAGTAGGAACAACAAAATTTTAATATTTGACCTTGGCCTATTAATGTTTGGGAAATAAAATGGCATTTAAAAGTAATAAGTCTCCCTCCCCTATTCCACTTCCTAAAATTTTCACACAAAAAAGTTTCCAAAATTAAAATTTTATTTTTATATTTATAAAATTTAAATTTTTACATTAATCTTTTTATATAAATGATAAAAGCACAANAAGCACAAGCACCGCTCAAGAAGCTTAATTGTTCTATTTAAATAAAAACTGCATGAGTTGGAAACTAATAAAATTATACAGTTTCAAATTTTCTAATTGTTTATTATTATAAAAAATGTTTTATGCAAAAAAATTAATAAAAAATCTTATTTTCATAACGAATAAAACTTTGTTGATTTTATGTAAAAATGGCAGAAAGAATTTAAAATGGTAAAACCAGTGCTTATAAGCCTATACATAGAATTTTTTTATGAATACATAATAATTACATCTAAAAAAATTTTGAATCTAAAACAACATAACTTAGCAAATTATAAATCCAGATATTTCTTACCTAAAATGTTTTGAAACCAAAAAAATGATGTTAAAAAATTTAAAAATGGTATAAAGATTAAAGAAAATTCTATAACATTTTCACTTTTTTCATNAAAAAAAATGATGTTAAAAAATTTAAAAATGGTATAAAGATTAAAGAAAATTCTATAACATTTTCACTTTTTTCATAACAGTTGTTCTTGTATAAATATTAAACACAATGGTGACCAACTGAAGAGAAAATGTAAAAAAAGAATCATGCAATAAAAATGAAGTATTATGTCAGTGTAAGATATATTTCAAAGTCTAATGCATCAAGTAATAGAATGCATAAATTTAAATTTTCTAAATACAGAAATACTAATTAAAAATAAATCAGTGTTATTAATTATTATGTTTTGTTTTTAAAAGAATAGTACAAAAGGCATAAAAAAATTAGAAGAAGTAAAAGATTTACATTGTTTTCGGAAACATAAAAGTACTATAAATAAATGTTCACATATTCGTAAATATTGTAACACAAATATCAAAACATAGATTTTTCAAAAATAAACAACAGAATATTTAATTATTAATAATACCACATACATTTTTATCAGAAAATCATGTTTATAATTAAACTACTGAAATTTTTTTACATTATATTGCATATGAAATAAAATAGTAAATTTGTACTTTTGAGAAATATTTTACTATTTTTTAGATAAACACACCTAAGTTCATTATCAACATAAACAAAAATTTTATGACCTTTAAATGTACATGAAACTCAATTATATAATTTAAATAATTTCCAATTTTAATTCATTCAATTTTTAAAATATTTTTATTCATAAATGTTATTAAGATTATTTAAAATTTCACTGCAACTAATCTAATTGCAAATATTTATTTATAAAATATCTTATAAATTGAATGTATACATTTTTTAAGTATTTGAATTTGTATTTATTTGTTTTCATTTCTCTGTTTATTATAAATTTTCTTGATTTCTTTAGTTTTTTCTGCACATTTTTGTGCTGTAGATTTTTCAACAAGTATTATCAACATAAGTAATTGGTNTTGATTTCTTTAGTTTTTTCTGCACATTTTTGTGCTGTAGATTTTTCAACAAGTATTATCAACATAAGTAATTGGTTTTACATATTTTACATTGTCATATTCAATAAAGTATAAAATATTTTTTTAATGCTGTTTAGTACAATGTTTTTCTAATTTCAGTTGATAAAAATTAATTTCATTTAATGAAAAATGAAAATCAGTATTTACAACAAAGTTTTTTTTAATGAATATTTATATATTTCGAAATAAAGTTTGTATCAGAATTTGATATTTCACTTTTTACAGCTTTATGGTGCGATGCTAGAGCCCATCGCGCAAGACATTAATTTTCTTTGCTTTCTACNTTGATTTCTTTAGTTTTTTCTGCACATTTTTGTGCTGTAGATTTTTCAACAAGTATTATCAACATAAGTAATTGGTACATATTTTACATTGTCATATTCAATAAAGTATAAAATATTTTTTTAATGCTGTTTAGTATAATGTTTTTCTAATTTCAGTTGATAAAAATTAATTTCATTTAATGAAAAATGAAAATCAGTATTTACAACAAAGTTTTTTTTAATGAATATTTATATATTTCGAAATAAAGTTTGTATCAGAATTTGGTATTTCACTTTTTACAGCTTTATGGTGCGATGCTAGAGCCCATCGCGCAAGACATTAATTTTCTTTGCTTTCTACACGATGCGGTGGAATACTCTTTGCTCGGCTCGGATCCCCTCCTCTTTCCTCCCCCTGTCCCCCTCCCATGTTTTCCCCTCTGCAGGTGCGTCACAATTTTTTTAACTGTTCTGATAGTTTTTGTATGTACAAACAGTAACATGTTCGTTTAATTCCCATGTATTTTAGTAGTGTTAAAAGCTACAATTTATATAAATGATTTTAAATTAAATCTTAAGATAATTTTTTGGGTTTTTTACAATAATAATGACTGTAAAATATTGCCGATTAACATGTATTCATTTTATTTAATTTACCATTTGCAGTGAATAAATATTTAATTTTTTATGAAATTATTGTAAATTTACAAAAGTGGTTGGTTTTTCAAATTTTGGCATATCTCTTGGTTTTATTGGTATTTAAAAATTGTGTAAAGTTTTGTAAAATTTTGCTTACCATTTTTAATGTTTGAAATCGGACAAGATTTGTTGAAAATAATGCAGGTTAATTTTTTTAAATCATAAATTGTTATTTTGCAATAATTTTTTTGGTGTTTCATTATGCGATAAGCCATTTAATGGATTAAAAGTTTANTTGTGTAAAGTTTTGTAAAATTTTGCTTACCATTTTTAATGTTTGAAATCGGACAAGATTTGTTGAAAATAATGCAGGTTAATTTTTTTAAATCATAAATTGTTATTTTGCAATAATTTTTTTCGTGTTTCATTATGCGATAAGCCATTTAATGGATTAAAAGTTTACATGTTTAAACTTTATTTATAAAAATTAAAATTCAGTTACTGCCATGATCTTCAAATTCTTGTGTGTCACTTAGAAATTTTTGAAAATCTTTATCAATATATTTATAAAAAACTGTTTGTTTATAATTGTTTAATTTACTGTAAAATCATACTCATAGATATAGTTATATCCAAATATTTTTAATTTTTAAATGTTAATTTTAACTGATTATAAAAGTTTAGATGCATTCAAAGTTTTCATCATCGTTAATTAAAAGTATTTTATTGTGGTTTCAAGGGCTGTTCAGTTTTAGTAATTTTAGGACTTAATTGATTAATAGCTTTTTTAAATCAATAAGTGCATATATATTTAAAAATTATTGTTACTGTTATTAATTTTTTTATTTATTACCAACGTTAAAAATATTGTTAAAAAGCAAGTATTGAAATTGTTTTAAAATTATTTATTTATTATGTGTAAACATTATATAAAAAATAAGTAAAACAAATAAATTAATATTTATGTTTTAAAAATCCTATCATCACATTCTTTGAAGTAAATCTAATTTCAGTGAATTGTTTGGAATTTATGAATTTTAAAATCTTACTTATTTATGTAGGTACCATTTGTGGAAAAGTTTATTTTAAATGTATTAAAATATTTTTATAACAGTTTTAATTCTTAAGGCAAAAATTGAAACACTTTTAATCACAAGGTAAAACTTTTTACTTTTATAGAATATACTTATTTATTTTCAATTATTTTTGTGTGAACATTTTAGAAAATTACATGGAAAACGTTTTATTTCTGAAAAGTTTTCAATCAGGTTTTAAGGTCAAATGTTAAAATTTTTTCCTGACTTTGTTATAATTTTCAACACCCATTAATTAACAAGTCCCTTAAAAGTTGGTTTATTTATTTTTATTTAGACATTTGATTTGAGTAAAATCTAAGCAAAATGATTTTGTAGGAAGTCAAGTTTTTTTTCAGCTTTGGAATATACTATCTACTGATTGTATAGATTCTCTTCCATAACATTTTGATACTATGGTTTTTATTTTGTCATTGGCTCGAATATTGTTGATGAAATTGTCATGAGATTGATATTGCCTCCAATTTACATTTCTTAACATAGTACCAGAATCTGTACTTGATAGTTTTAGTTAAGTCCGGAAATGAAAAATTTGCTTTTATTTGATTTGTACTAGAATCAAATTTTCAGTATAACATATCCATCTTTGAATGCAAGAGTTTTCAGTCATTTTGGATAGCAGACCAGCGCCACAAATGGTCGCTTACATTTGTTTACCATTCCCACTAACTTTGAGTTTAAACTTACTCGTAATTTTAAAGAACTGGCACTATTTTCTTATTTTCCTGTAATTTTTATAATTCAAAACAATAAAGGTTTCAACTGTATAAATTACATCGGAGCACTCGGTTAACTTAATTATTACTGTTTACTTGTTTGAAGTTACTATATGTGTACTTTGAAATTCTTCTTGTCTTCTAACATTGTTAGAATTTTTGTTCATAAGGTCCTGGAGGCTACTGAGGTATTGGCAAAAAGTGGCAGGAGTTTATGTTTTGGTTTCAGCTCTGCTGAAGTTTGAATTCTTTACTCAAGCACGTGCCTCGCACAATTTCGTTATTGTCAGTCCTCTGGAAAGCACATATCTGCATATGCAATTGTATAGCACATATGACGGACTCTGAAGCGTGTTGTGCGAACCGTGTCAGACAGCCATGTTACAGACTNCTGAAGTTTGAATTCTTTACTCAAGCACGTGCCTCGCACAATTTCGTTATTGTCAGTCCTCTGGAAAGCACATATCTCCATATGCAATTGTATAGCACAGATGACGGACTCTGAAGCGTGTTGTGCGAACCAATCGTCAGACAGCCATGTTACAGACGGCAGAGTACTTCCGTCNACCGTGTCAGACAGCCATGTTACAGACTGCAACTCAGGTATTGAGGTCAGTGACAGGACTTTCTGCTGGGAAGTGACAGTATTTGATTTTCATGGTCGTGCTGCTGCTAGAAAGCCTCTGATAACATGTAGCAATTTCCGATGTCGCTTGAAGAGTGGAAAATGACACTAACACCGTCATTCGACTGTGGAGCAGTAGAAGAAATGTTTATGGAGTGATGCGTCACAGTTCATGATCTGGCACTCGGATGGATGTGTGTGGGTCTGGCGGATGCCTGGCAAACAGCATTTATATAAAAGTCCTCTGTTGACATTGGAATTTAGAGGTGGTAGTGTAGTGGTCTGGAGTTACTTCTTCCTGTTTGTGCTTGGGCAATTAGTTTTAATCAATATGTCAATGAACTCAGGCATGTAAAATGCATTTTGGAAAATGACATGTCTCCCACATTCTGGAAACAGTTTGGAATAAGCCCTTTCCTGTATAAACACAATAATTCTCCTATACATAAAGCAAGATCATTTGTATAGTGGTTTGAAGACTCTCAGATGGGACTGCTTAACTGGCCTGCTCAAAGCTTCGACTTGAACCCAACAGAACTTCTTTGGGATGATATGAAGAGTTGTGTGCCATATTCAATCAGTCAACAAGGAGAAGGGGAAGCAATTCCGCCATTTGCATACCAAAACACAATGGAGAACCTACTCGGAAGGGTTAAAACTGTAATAACAGCAAAGGTAGATCCGAGTTAAACTTCCATTCAATACAATGCTGTTACCTTCAGAAGCAACAGAAATGGTTGTCCAGAGATATTTGGGTACATAATGTAGTAGGCGTTATCAATACTTTACGAGTACATGTACAAGTTTTTGAAATTTTGGCCTGAAGCTGATGGAATCAACCTATCTGTTTTCAAAAGAAAATCGTGGCAAGTTTTTCAAACAATCATTTCATTAGTGTAATAATCTTGTGTAACGTCACAGTAGGCGATCCTGTTATAGCATGATTTTTATAGGAATTTGCTCCTCTTTCAGATATTTTTACCTAACCAGATATTCATAAAGGTACTTATTTGCACCCACGTGTGTCTACACACAGTATATCTTCGACGCAAAACTCGAACATGGTGTGAAATTGTGTCGAAGTTAGGTACTTCGCAGGACCGTTAAATTGTCATGTAGAATTGTTATGCTCACAGGTCTGAGTATAGTACCAGTATTATAATGGTGTTCTGAAAATATGCAATCGTTACTAGAATATTTGTGTTTAGTATTATTATTTTAATAATGTCGATTGCAATTCCGTAGTTTTGCGTGTTCTTAGGACTGTGTGCAGCATCGGTATGTTGACAGGGTCGTTTGTTATGTTAATGCTCGTAGGTTTGCATGTTGTTTCAGTATTATAATAGGGCTGTGCACAGTGAAGTTTTATAATAGTGTTAGTCGTGTGTATATGCTTATAAGGTTAACACGCAGTGTCGCTCAACAGTCTAATATGCCTGAGTGTAGGGTCATTTCTCTATTGCAAATTCCACATATACAGACAGTCCTCTACTTTCATACATAATGTGTTCCTGAAAATGTGTGTGAAAGTTGAATGTGTGAAAGTTGAATCATACATACGCATGTAATAAGAGGGGTTACATTCCTAAGTTACAAGAAAATTTAAAGAAAAATAATTTTGGTAGAAAGATAATATATTAAATCAATAAACATGTTATTTTTAACAAGTATTTTAATGAAAATCACAAATAAAATATATGTGCAATACTTTCTTACCTGAAATGTTGATTTTCATCACCTGTATACATATTTAATTGTAAGTACTATGTGAATATATAAGGTAGTTAAAAATGCTTCCTGCTTTCTGTAAAATTGTTGTGCAAATGTAACATTTTATTTTGTAGGTTGTAAAAACTATGTAAAAGTTTTTCACAGATTTGTATATTATTTTAACAGAAGCACTCATTTGCATTGTGTCAATATTACTGCCATATCTAAACATTCAGAACTTACAATCCGCGAAGGCTGGAAAACACGGCAGGCAGTGTTAGATAGCAACTAACAGTGCTATACCAATATGTTGGCAGGTTGCTAGATGTATGAAAGATCAAGTTGGTAGTATGAAAGTTGATTTAGAGGTGATAATATGTAATGTATGAAAGTGCGAGTTGTGTGAATTTCGAATTTATGAAAGTCGAGTACTGCCTGTACATGTGTTCTGAATGTATTGAATGGTGCACTGTTATACAAAGTGTTCCCAAATATGTGGGAAGTAGTCGGGGAGTGAATAGTACATCCTAAAACAACAAAAATGCCCACATGAACATATGTCCTAAAGTCGATGGTTTTCGATTTACAGACCTTCGAATTTTGTACTGGATGTATTCCTAATAGTCTTCCTGACACATTCCAGTTCGAGTAGCTGTAGACATGTTCGTGTGCCAGCACTGATACGTCACTCCACAATAAGTGCTCAAAATGTCCACTTTGTGCCCGAATGCAGGCATGAACAAGCCCCGGCATTGATTGCCTGACACGTTCAGATAATCCAAGAATTATAACATATCTGCTGGCAACCTTGTTCCACTCGCTGGCGAAGCACTGTTGTGTCCGGAACTGGAGTTGCATAAACAATAGCCTTGAGATGCCCCCACAGGTAATAGTTCAGTGGATTGAGATCCTAGTAGCCTGCAGCCCAGGCGATTGGTCATGTACGACCTACCCACCTGTGCGAGACAGGTAATAACATTCATATCATTCCAGCTGATCAGATCGACAATTAACAATACGCGTGGTACAGTGTTGGAAGGTATGTAACTCGTAAACTACCTACTTTAGGACATACAGTATGTTCATATGGATATTTTGTGTTGTTTCGTGGTGTACTATCCACTCCCCGATTACTTCCGATATATTTGGAAACATGCTGTATATTAACCCCGTTTTAATAATACATATTCCTTTGCTGAAACTGTTTTTTGAAAACTTGTTACAAGGCACAATATTTTTTCATTTACCGTATAGACACATTGAGTTACGATAGTCTTGCATTCAAGGTGCGATATGGTCGTGCATTGTTAAGTAATGGCTGTTCACCGAAAAGTGAGCACTTTTGAAAGCCCTGTTAAAAATCTACTTGTATGCACATTCCGTATACTTCCGCCATATGTGAAATGACATTACTACGGGCGTCGGTCAAGTAAAACTATGCAGTTATTAGAAAAATAAATATTTTACAATTTTGCCAATTCATGCACTTAAATGCATAAAAAATAGAAAGTAAAGCAAATTATTTCAGTATTCTCAAATGTTTGCCAAACACTTTTAATTCAGCGTTAAGACATGGAACTACTTTCCCTCCACCGTTACGAACTTTAAAGAGCGCATGCCAGTCAATGTGCCCGTGAAAATACACGCAGATAGGAGCAGTGACATTTTTCAACGGTTGGTTTCAAAAGTGCTCACTTTATCGTGAACAAGTTTTATCACTAGTTGCAACAGCAATGAAAGCCGATGTGATTCCCTACCGTGTCCTCCTTGAGGGGCTGGCTATAGACAGGCACCGGCTGCCAGGGCAGGTCGGTGTTCCACTGCTGCCAACCCACAGGAGGCCACATCCCTGCTGCCTCGAGCTGCGCAGACATCTGGGCGCGTTCCGCCGCCGTTGACTGGTACGCGATGATGTCTGGATAGTAAAAGTCGCCCAGCAAGGAACCATATCGCTGCCTTAGGAAGCGACCCTGTTCGTATTGTTGTCGTTTGCCTTCCTGCAACAAACAGGTACATTATGTGGCTGAGGAAATCTGTTGCAATTGTCCATGATAGGGGTAGTTAACATTTGTGAATCCATGTGTACATACTCTGAACATTTTGGAGTCAAGCTGGAGTGCTGACTAAATTTGGCACGTAAGTAATACAATAGGCTATGTAAACACATGCGATTTAAGTGGACGATGCTCTTATTTCAAAATGGCAGCCATACAAATATTTTAGGTTTATTTGCTATAACTACCATGCCATTTTGCCCATTTTCGACCAAACTGTGTATACTGAAAGTACCTATTGCAAGAATATTATATGTCAACAAATAGCCACTTTGACAGCCATTTTGTGAGACAGCACTACATGAATAAATTAAGTTATTATGTCAATCATCTCGTGAAACAATTAACCTATTCCTGTCAAACATGACAAATAACTAGTCCTATGGCAGGAGATGGGATTGATATGTTTTGAGTGGGCCAGACACTTATTTGCAAAATGGTGGCCATATAGACATTTTAACTTAGTATGCTAAACCTTAGAAACCATAAAATCAACTTCAACTCAATTTTGTATACTTGCAGTATCTATTACAACTATCAAGTTTGTCTACATGGAGCCTCTTTTGTCTGCCCTTTTGTAAGATAGCGCCATATAAATAAATAAGCATATATTACAACCATCAAATGTATCTACACAGAGTCTCTTTTGAGTGCCATTTTTTTTAAGATAGTGCCACATGAATAAATAAACTTTAATGTCTTATGACACAATTGAACTATTCCTAAGAAATTCGGTAAACAAGTAAGAACAGATTATGCCAAATAATTTATATATTTTAAGTGGGCCAGACACAGATTTTCAAAATGACGGCCATATAAATATTTTAGATATCTGTCATATCTATTTAAAATTTAACCAAAATCAACCAAAATTTGTATACTGACAGTATCTATTAAAAGTGTCGTATAAACACAATTTTTTTAGGAATTTTTGTATCGTAGTATAAAATGAGAAAAAATAAAATTTTTATGCCATATCTTGGCAACCAATCAACCAATTTCCAGCAGCGATTGTATTGCCTACCGCGAATGACACAATATAGAAGTTGTACGGCCTTGCACTATCGGTGTTAACGATACTGCCCCCCCCCCTACTTTTTCAAATGACCCCGCAAAAAAGCTGTATCACTACCGGTAGTAAACTTACTCCTATAGGCTATTCGCTGTTAACTGAACACTTTTGAAGCTCTGCTTAGGATCTACTTATACGTCAATTCCGTACCCTTCCACCATACGTCAATATTAACATTGACATGGACATCATGACTTCATTCGCTCTCAGATCAAGTGCAACTGTGAAAACAGAGGCGGAAAATATGGTATCAGTCGTATCAATTTTAATTCCTGCACTCTTTAAAACAAACTGATTTAAAAAAAACCATTGTTCATAAAAATAGTTTTCATAGCATAATACACAATATCGTACTGTGCAGTTTTTTGGTACTTGTTGGCATATTTTTACCTTTGTGCATGTCTAAGCAAGATCACAGTGACAGGGCATGTTATAGTACGTATGCACAACATATGAGAGCATTTCCCACTTCAGTCCACTTCAAAATAGTCGGCCCAATATCGGTTGCTTACGGCGTGTTTACCTCTGCGAGTACGAAGTATTTCCTAAATGACAGGAGTTGTATCGTAGACGCCGAAAACATGGTGTTTGTTTTAAAAGAAAACGGTGGGTTCTAGGCACTTGTAACAAGAGGGCCTTTTTCTTTAGTAGGGCGTAGTGTCCAATAAGACAGCATAAATATTTCATAAAACTTGAAGGTAAAAAATGTATGCAATTAGAAGGTGGCCACCCTTATTATTGAATGAAGGTTTTTTCATAGGTTGAAGCTCGCGATAACGCTATACAATATCCAGAGAATCGTAGTTAAATTCCAAGCAGTTCCCAATATTTTGTGTGAAAAAAAATTGTAAACTCGATTGTTTTAGGGCGTATATCTCCCTTAGAAGTTCGGTTAGGCTATAAGTTTAATAACATATGCCAATCTCATTTTACACAAGGAATAAACCCCAAAAATATTTCTGGTGAGTTTCCGAACAGCCTCTCTCTGTGTGTGTGCGCGCGCGCACGTATTATACATATAGTCCATTCACAGTTACTTCCCACTTTTCTGAAGTCCCGCTAAAGTACTACTTCCAGGGTATTCCTCCGCCTCATGCAAACAAAGTTTAACTAAGTTTAGAGAATTACACCAAAGGGACAACGCACCACATTCGTGTGCACTCAGTGTAATAATATTTTGCATAAGAACTATTTCGTACTAGGCATTGACAACACACCTATTTTATCTCAGAAAAAGTTATAATCTCGTTGATCCGGATCTCCGGATAATCCGGATGTTTTTAATTTAATGTTCACATAGATAATACGTAATATGAAGTGGATTGACTCACCAGCTATAAATAGCTTTGACTTGACCTTGAATCCCTACCCATCACTTCCCCTCCCTCAATCTCCTCAGTTTTCCTACTAGTTTAAAACTGCACTTGTCATTTTGTTTATTGTATGTGGTTCAACCGGATAATGTTTTTGTTTTTTATCAAAGTGTTTGGGAGTGTATTGTAGTGTACGTATAAGTTTAAAATAACATCGAAGCGAAAGAAGGTCGTGGTTTCAATGGATAAAAAGTTAGACGCTATTAATCGAATTGATAAAGGAGAAGCATTGAAAAAAATAGCTGCTGAATTGGGAGTTGGAACTTCAACAGTGTCCGACTAAAAGAAGCAAAGAAAAGAAATGGAAGATTTTTGTTGTAAAATGATATGTAAAAAACAATTTGGAAGGCAGAGGAACTGCAAAAAAAGCAAAAATTGAAGCATTAGACGACGCACTATTCATGTGGTACAGTGCTCAGCGAGAACGTGGTTTGCCTATATCTGGACCGATCTTGGCCCAAAAAGCTTAAAAAAAAGTTACCGAATCCTGACCTAGAATTCACTGCTAGCCNCGAATCCTGACCTATGGGTGGCTAGAGTGTTTTAAAAACCGGCACGGTATTCGCCAACTTATTCTGACTGGAGAGAGCTTAAAGAAAAATTTAAAAAGGACTTCAAAAAATTTGTTTTATCTGAAAAATTGACACCCGATCAAGTTTATAATGCTGACGAAACTGGGCCTTTTTACCGGATGCTTCCGAGCAAAACGTTAGCATCAAAGTTTGAAGATTTGGCTAAGGGCTACAAGAAAAGCAAAGATAGGCTAACTGCTATGGCTTGTAGCGATGCATCAGGGAAACATAAGTTTCCTCTTGTCATTGTAGGGAAATCCAAGAATCCCCGAGCGCTAAAAAATGTGAACCACAATACGTTGCCAGTGGTTTACCGACCACAAAAAAGTGCGTGGATGGACAGTTTTTTGTTTAAGAATTGGTTTTTTGATAACTTTGTTCCTGAAGTTCAAAAATTTCTGAAAGAAAATAGTTTACCAGAAAAAGTTATTTTACTGGTCGACAGTGCTCCGTCTCATCCGGGAGAACAAGAACTCGTGAGTGGAGGAATTAAAGTGAAATTTCTTCCACCAAACGTAACCCCACTACTGCAGCCTATGGACTAGGGAGTCCTTGAAAACACCAAAAGACTTTACCGAAAAGAACTGCTTAGTAAAATAATTGAAGAGGAAGTGGGAAAAAGAGTGATTGATTTGTTGAAATCAATCAATATCAAATACGTTATTTACATGGTTGCTGACGATTGGGATTGCATCACAAAAAGTTCTTTGAAAAAGTCATGGAAAAAACTGTGACCAGATATTTGTGCTACAAACGAAATGGCAAGCGATGATTTGGTGCAAGTGGCTGCAGACGACGTTCTGCAAATGTTAGGAACAATAAGTGGGTGCTCAGATGTTGATATGGAAGACGTCAGTGAGTGGCTGAAAAACAACAATGACGGTGGCTACAGCACTATGACGGAAGATGATATTGTAGCGGCATGCACATCTACAGCAGACAGTGAGGAAGAAGATGACGTGGACGAGGAGAGAGAGATCACACCACAACAGCGGACGACACATGCAGATGCTGCGGACCAGCTGACAAACATCATGGCATACTTGGAGCGTCAGCCCGACACCACTCCAGCTGAACTATTAATGATAAAGCGTTTGCGTGACCGTGCTTCATTCAAACGCCACACGTGCTTGAAACAAAAGACAGTGGACCAATTCTTTGTTAAAAAATGACGTGAAAAATTATTTTTATATTTTTTAAATGTCTTTTAAACAAATATGTGTAATTTTGTTACAAAACATAGTTTTTTTATTGTAATAAACGGCAAGTCTGCTTATTTAAGAATTTGTTTTGCTTATTACTCGGATTATCCAGATTTTCGATTTTCCTGATTGCCTTTGGTCCCAGTTAGTCTGGATAAACGAGGTTTTACTGTACACAATTCTTGTACAAACTCTCTATTTATAAAACAACCAAAGAGTCATACATTGGGTGATTTTTCAAATGTTTGATTTAAAAGGTGTGAAGAAACTGTGAATATAACATAATATTATATATATATATTATATATATATTATATATATATACACACACACACACACACTAGCTATGCCTGCGGCTCCGCTCGAGTGGACTACAGAACTATTGTGTAGGTTTTTTAAAATAAAGTTGAATTTTACTTAGTGTTAATCTTCTATACTCTATACAATTATAAAACTCAACGTCTCGTTGAATTAAATTGTAAAAACACTTATTAGTATTTCTCTGTTATAGATAGATATATTATATCGCGGAGTTTTTAATAGGTCTTCTAATTCTACACAATTATTTACCATATGATATTGTTCCATCTTTAACGGTTTAGACAGCGTATTGCAAGAGAGCGCGCTGGCGGCAAACTTTTTTGTGACTTGATTCACTACTGTCGTTTGTAAATTTTTTGAGATATTTTCTCACGATAAAAACTAGCCAATATAACATTTAAACCCTCCAACTATTTCTGTGCAAGAAATTACGTCATCTGTTGCTCGGTTGCGACGTTGTATTGTTATTCCGTTTGTGTACTTTTTAATTTTACAATAAGAATTTTCCCGAGGAAATGAGATATTTTTTCTCGGGATAAAAAGTAGCTTATGTCCCTTCTCGACCCTCCAACTATCTCTGTGCAAATAATCACGTCGATCCGTTGCTCCGTTGCGACGTCGTCCCACACTAACAACTTACATTGACGCAGCATTGTACCCCGAGCGCTATTTTTACTAAAAATATTTTCCCGAGGGAATGCGATACTTTTTCGGGATAAAAAATATCCTAAGTCAGTTCTCGGCCCTCCAACTATCTTTGTACAAAAAATCACGTCTATCCATTGCGACGTGAAAGGACAAGCAAACCAACAAACAAACACACTTTCGCATTTATAATTTTAGTTAGGATGGGGCTGAATTCGACCGACAAACATCGTGAGTTGATTCTTTATGCAAAATAAAGTGGAAAATATATAGGACACTAAATATTAGGGGCAAAATAAGTCCCCGAAAATTGTGATTTCTGAATGTATTTTTTGCGAAATATTGGAAACTAGATGAGATGGTAGTGCAATTCGCGGAACATTGTTTTCTGTTACCTGGATAGTCAACCCAAGAGCAACCTCACAATAATAACACTCTACCCGTTATGAAAATAACAGGGGTGGCCACCCTCTTATTGCAGGCAACTTCGTTACCGTCGGGACGTATGAACGTTTGATGCTGGTTTATTGAGCAGTATGGCCTACGAAACAACAATGGTCCCCTTATTGCAACTACCTAAGGCTCACAATTTTCGTTTAAAAAGCACACTAAGATTCCGCTAGATCCTGCTGCAGCGATACAGTGTCCAGTATGCAGGCAATACTACCTACATGCGTGTATGGCCACTGCACAGCCAATGGTGGCGGACAATGTTAACACCTAATGTAAACAACTCATATCATACATTAATAAGCATACACAACTGTTCGTTTGTTGCGACAGTCGATGTGTGATTCCATGCAGGATGTAAATATATCGATATTGCCTACACACCTCTGTATCGCTGCTGATGTGTACTGTGCGGGCTTTTGAACGTTAAAGCATTTGGGGTAGCAGCAATGCCGTTACAACGCATCATATCTATGTGGTATCAGGTAACACATTGCATTTGATAACAAAAGCTGTTGTATTCCATAGCTTTTATTTTAGAAACGTGTATCACAAACACGTTTATAGGAAAGTCTCGATGGTACGGTCCCCATGTTCGACGCACAGTTCACACCGCTGCACCAACGATTGTCGAACATGTTTGAAAACACCCTCATTGACCAGAATAATCCCGGCAGCTGCAATGATGCGGGCGACGAGGTCCTCTTTGTATTCCACTGCGGTTTCATACACCAGGGTGCGCATGCATCCCCAGAAGAAATTGTCCAATGGATTCATTTCAGGAGATCGTGGAAGCCAAGGAACAGAGCTCTCACGGCCTATCCATCGTTCAGGGAATACGAGATTCAGGTGATCGCGCGCACGTCGCGAACTGTGGGCTGGGGCTCCATCGCGCTGGAACAACATGGGCGCTCATGTTTCCCGCAGAAATGCAGCGTACACTTTACCAATGAGATGATGTTGTAACAGGTAGGGGCCAACCAACATGTTATGTATTATGCCCGCCCAGACGTTGACACTGAATCGCTGTTGATCCCCGTGGACGAATGTGGTGTGAGGATTGATATCCACCACCCATTCGTGGATATTTCGACCATTCTGTGTACCATCACGTTGCAGAAGACTCGTCATTGAAGAGAATTTATCTGTCAAAGTCAGGGTGTGTTCTGCGTTGTTCCAGAAACCATGCTGCAAATCCACACGTCGAAGATAATCCGCAGGACCCATGGCATGCACACGTTGTACATGGAACGAATGCAGTAATTGCTCATGGAGCACTCGCCCAATGATGCGGCGGCTTCGGTTGAGTACTCTTGCATTAGTACGCGTTCTCACACGTGGGTTATTCTCAACATGCATCAACACATCCTCTTCAAACCTGGCTGTCCTCGCTGTTCAGAAAGAATTAATGCACTCTCTAGTGTTATTAAGGATGCGTGTTAACGGAATCTGGAAAATACAAGGCATGGGCTTCCAAATATTTCTTGGTGGGACTTGTAGTTGGAGCAAGAAAGGAAAGAATTAAGGAAGCTGAGAAGGAGACTGTATCACCTTATAGGAGAAGAAAGGGAAGCCTTTGCTTGAATTTATAAGAAAACAGTGTCTTGGATGGAGTTTGTATCTAGAGTGGGTAACGAAGACCCGTTTGGAATTATGTACAAGTTAGCTGCAAGTAAGGTGAAAAAAGTGACACCTCCTCCCTGTATCAAGATGAATGGAGAAACTTGAGTTATGTAGTTTCTGCTCCACACTCTCCTGCCGGATGACTCCCAGATTGGTGAGAGGGAGGAGCACTCTGCTAAGAGTCGGACCATGAGTGTATGTCCGGAAGAACAGGATGCACCTGATTTTGATATAAAAGAACTGAATAATGTGTATATTATGAAAAATGGGAAGGCTCATGGAATTGGTGGTATTGGAGCTGAAATATTAAAGCGCTCAAGGATAAAAGAAGAGCTCCTAAAGTTTCTGAATGATTGCCTCAAGGGCGGAGTGTTTCCTTCCCCATGGAAGATGGGGTTGTTGAGGATCCTTTACAAAGGAAATGAAAAGAGCATGATTATCCTAAGTCTTACAGACCTTTGACGTTACTTGCGGTCATGAGCAAAGTTTATGAAAAGCTCATAAACAGAAGATTGTATGGAGCTTTGAAAGCTGAAGGTAGACTGTGTTAAAAACAGTATGGGTTCCGCAAAGGCAAAGGAATAGATTTTGTGTCGTATGATGTCAAGAAATACATAAGTGAAAGTAATGACAAATACATATTAGGCATATTTCTTGACATCGCAGGTGCCTTTGATAATGCTTGGTGGCCGGAAGTGATGCATCAGCTAGAGGTAAAGGGTTGTCCAGCGAATATCTATAGAGTAATCCTAGATTACTTCCAAGAGAGATGGAGCCTGTATTCGTCCAAAACTGTACGGGTCAAGAAAAGGATAACGAAGGGATGCCCCCAGGGATCGGTCCTTGGACCCATTCTATGGAACATCCTCTTCGACGGATTTTTGGAATTGGATTTCCCGCCGGGTTGCACGGTTTTTGGCTATGCTAATGACGGACTGATACTAATATCTGGAAGAGTTAGAAGAGAACTGGAGATAAAAGCTGCTGATATCATGAAAAAGGTCAAGAAATGGGCGGATAAAGTCAAGCTAAAGTTCTCCATTGCAAAAACAAAGACCATGTTGTTGAAAGGAAGTTTAGGCAGGTCACCTACTGTGCGATTTGGCGGGGAATCTGTGCAGCATGTGAGTGAGATGAAATATCTGGGAGTCATTTTGGATGACAAAAAACAGTTACCTGAAACACACTGAATATGTTTATGAAAGGCAATTGTTGTGTTCCAACAATTGAAAAGCATTGGTAATACCAGCTGGGGATTAAGTTTCAGCATTCTGAAGACAATTTATAGACCAGTGTTTTAAGCTATTATTGTATATGGAGCTGTTATGTGGTATAACAGGGCTCAATTTGAAAGGCATAAAAGGAAATTGGTTAGTGCTCAGAGGGCGGCACTGCTGACAGTAACGAGGGCATACAGGACATCATCCAAAGATGCACCTCCAGTATTGGCAGGGGTGTTGCCAGTTGATCTATTGGTCGAAGTTCGTGGAATTATGGCGGAGAGATCACGGAACTGAGGGCTAAGTAAAGAAGAAAAACAAGATCTTTTGATTGAAGTTGCAAGGGAATGGTAAGACAGATGGTAGAGGTCAGAAAAGGGAAGAGTTACCTTTGAGTTGCTTCCAGATGTGCAAGAAAGGATGAAGTCCCAGTGGATTACTATGAAACACTATAGTGCACAGCTATTTACGGGACATGGTAACTTCAAGGATAAACTTGGTGAATTCCGTTTGGTGCAATCTTCGTTGTGTGACGTTTGTGGAGTTTATGACGCAATGGAACATGTAATCATGAGCTGTTTGAAGACAGAATATACAAGGGAATGGCTCCAAGGAACTGTAGAAAGAAAGGGCATTGCCTTGAGATTGTAAAATGTCATGAGAGACAAAGCTCTTCACAAGTTATGGCAAGATTTCGCCACAAATATAAGCAAAAGGCTTGAGGAATATGATAAATGGTGAGAAGAGCTTTCCGAGGACCCATGAAAGGGTATTTGGGTAAAGGCTTTAAAATAATAAGTCGGGATATCTCTAATTGGTGAGGAGGACAGGTTTTACTGACAAAACCGGTATAATACCATGTACGGCACAAGATAAGTCATGGCCCGAAGAAAGAAGAGGCGAAAGTGCCGTGCACTGCCTTACTCATCAGAGTACAGTCGCAATGCAGGAGGATGGAGGGAATGCCGGCCTTCGGGCCGTATAACCTGTCCTCGCTGTTCGTCTGCGCACTGCATTCGGTCGTGTCAACTCCAAACTTCCACTTTCTCTAAAATGTCGCTCCACAGACGCAAATGTGGTGTGGCTGCTGTCTGTGCGGAAATCGATCCCTCTACATTCTTTGCGCTTTTCGTCCATTTTTTTCTGTCACGCCATAGGCGGGTAGCATATCTGTCAGTTCCGGCAAAGTAAAGCGTTAAATTTTGTAGACACAACATTCACCTTCTCCAACAGAAATGTAAGTGATACATTATGGAGTGCTCAGATATTTTATACAGTTCGTCTCGGAGTTTAATGGCCCACAATCGCTATAGCGCCTTTAGTGCCGCGATAATTGTCATGCCAGGCGTGCAATTGAACACGTAAAACCGTACAGAGTTGCCTAGAGTGATATTAGTGCTAGACATATAGACCGCTCGCACAGCCTGTACACACATGTTTTATACTACATGCTGTATTTGACACCTAGTTATNTGCTAGACATATAGACCGCTCGCACAGCCTGTACACACATGTTTTATACTACATGCTGTATTTGACACCTAGTTATGTTTGCTCGCAAACGAATGGCCTGACAGTGTTGCATTATGGGAACGTTACTTTCAACTGTTGACTTGTCGTTTNTATGTTTGCTCGCAAACGAATGGCCTGACAGTGTTGCATTATGGGAACGTTACTTTCAACTGTTGACTTGTCGTTTGTCAAAGCTAACACTTATTTACGCGCTAATAATACAGTATGGCTACCTGAACATTTTTAGTTTTTGCATTTAATGTATCGTCAAAAGCGAGGTCATTATTGACAGGAACATACAACTAGGCACTTGAAAGGAACTGAAGAAGGATTTGACCCTGGTCTTTATTAAAAAACCATCCCAGCGTTTGCCTGGAGTGACTTCAGGGAACCATGGTCAACCGAATTCTGGATGACCTGGCCAGGATTCGAACCCGCGTCCTCCCAAATGCGAGTCCCACATGTAAAGTTTCTGTTGCCCTACTTCGCTCAGTCCCTGATGTATTATTGACGGGAGATGTTTATATGAACCATCAAGACTCATAAACTTTTGGCGCTTGTTTATTTAACAGTATGACCTAGGTAACACACAGGGCCTCTAGTCGCAACTACATAGGACCACCGCTTTCGTACAAAACGCACATACATAAAGCCTCGGCTGCAGCGATACATGTTCAGGTGCATAAAAAGTAGTCTTCATAGTACACAGTAGCGACAACAATAAGGTTCCAGGCACGTAGGCAATACCAATACTTCATGTAGGGAATCTCACACGGACGGTTGCCAGGAACACATTGTCGGATGTAGTATCGTAAGATTTGTAATGCATGGTAATTGTTGTTTACAGTAATAAATGTCAGCCACCATTGTCTGTGCAGTGGGAACAGCAGTTTACCATACACGAATGTATGACGTATTGCCTACGTACGAGGTACTGTATTGATGCAGTGGAATCTAGCGGAATATTTTTGTGCGTTTTAAACGAAAACGGTGGGTCCTAGGCTGTTGCAACAAGAAGACCATTTTTGTTTCGTAGATCATAAAACTCCATACACCAGCATCAAACGTTCATAATTCCTGACAGTAACAAAGTTTCTGGCAATACGAGGGGGGCCACCCCTGTTATTTTCATAACGGGGTGTGTTATTAATGTGAGTTTACTCTTAGGTTGAAGATCCCGATAACATAAAACAATGTTTCGCGAATTGTACTTTAATCTTAACTGGTTTACGGGTTTCCGATATTTAGCAAAAATACATTCCAAAATCACAATTTTTTGGGACTTCTTTTGCCCTTAATAATTAGTTAAGGTACAAAAGTGTTCTATATATTTGCCATTTGATTTTGCATAAAGAATCACCTCCCGAAGTTTGTCTGTCAAATTCAGCCCCACCCTGTATTACTTATACACACACACAAATTATATATATATATATATATATATGAGGCCTAACCTCAAAATTGCCGCTTTCAGCCTTGCCACCCCAAGTCAAGGCGCGGGCTACAACACCAGCAAATTGACACTCGGCATTGACTGAACTCTTTCATTAACAGCATATATTCGGCCGAAAAACCTTCGTGAGGTGATTCCTTATGCAAGATAAAGTGGGAAATATACATGGCATTCATATATCTAAACCGAATAATAAGCGAGGTACGAGCTCTTGAAAATTTATATTTGAAATAATATTTTTGCGAAATATCAGAAACGAAGNCCGAATAATAAGCGAGGTACGAGCTCTTGAAAATTTATATTTGAAATAATATTTTTGCGAAATATCAGAAACGAAGTGGAATTAAATTACAACCATATGAACACTGTTTTATGTCGTCGGGATCTTCAACGTAACATCAAACTTTCATTAATACCTACCTCCTCTCATAACGAAAATGACAGGGGTGGTTACCCTCCTATCGCAGCAGACAACTTTCTTTGCCTTCAGGAATTATGAGTGTTCGATGCTGATTTATTTAGCAATATGACCTAATTAATAAACACAGCCCTCTTGTTGCAACTGCTCAGGAAACGCCGTTTTCGTGTAAAACGCATACAAAGCTTTCATTGTAGTGATACAGTGCCTAGTGAGTAGACAATATTACATACATGTGTCAATTATATCGTTGCAGGCGGCCTCTCTCCAAGCGTGCGAGACACGGATTATTTATGGATGCACGCACTATCAGTTTGAACCGGAGACACAGCGACTTTTCACAAAGGAATATTTACGAAGCGCGCCTGTTATGCCTATCAGGGCGCGTGCCACTCCCGACCTTGAGTATCGGGTGTCTTTCAGATACCATTGAAGGAATGTTCTGATTATTACTACTGCCTTGGTTTCTCCCAGCGTGACTCTGATCTGAGTGTGTTGAACCTTCCAGATCAAGGCCAGTGATAGTATAAAAGTACGACGGGCCTCTTAACCGGGAGTTTATGAGAGTCGGGAATCTGGGCGACTGCATGACGTTAAGCGACAAGCTAGAAGAGCAACGAGTAGCGCCGGCAAGTGACCAGCGGGAGGAAAATCTGCGGCTGCGAGCATCAGAGCAGTGGGGAGTAAGACTGGCAGGCTGGACTATTGGACTAGAGTGAGTGAAAGATATTACAAATGATGGCAACGGACAGACTGNCCGAATAATAAGCGAGGTACGAGCTCTTGAAAATTTATATTTGAAATAATATTTTTGCGAAATATCAGAAACGAAGCGGAATTAAATTACAACCATATGAACACTGTTTTATGTCGTCGGGATCTTCAACGTAACAGCAAACTTTCATTAATACCTACCTCCTCTCATAACGAAAATGACAGGGGTGGTTACCCTCTTATCGCAGCAGACAACTTTCTTTGCCTTCAGGAATTATGAGTGTTCGATGCTGATTTATTTAGCAATATGACCTAATTAATAAACACAGCCCTCTTGTTGCAACTGCTCAGGAAACGCCGTTTTCGTGTAAAACGCATACAAAGCTTTCATTGTAGTGATACAGTGCCTAGTGAGTAGACAATATTACATACATGTGTCAATTATATCGTTGCAGGCGGCCTCTCTCCAAGCGTGCGAGACACGGATTATTTATGGATGCACGCACTATCAGTTTGAACCGGAGACACAGCGACTTTTCACAAAGGAATATTTACGAAGCGCGCCTGTTATGCCTATCAGGGCGCGTGCCACTCCCGACCTTGAGTATCGGGTGTCTTTCAGATACCATTGAAGGAATGTTCTGATTATTACTACTGCCTAAGGGCCTCTTAACCGGGAGTTTATGAGAGTCGGGAATCTGGGCGACTGCATGACGTTAAGCGACAAGCTAGAAGAGCAACGAGTAGCGCCGGCAAGTGACCAGCGGGAGGAAAATCTGCGGCTGCGAGCATCAGAGCAGTGGAGAGTAAGACTGGCAGGCTGGACTATTGGACTAGAGTGAGTGAAAGATATTACAAATGATGGCAACGGACAGACTGNAGAGTAAGACTGGCAGGCTGGACTATTGGACTAGAGTGAGTGAAAGATATTACAAATGATGGCAACGGACAGACTGAACATGTGTTAATGATGAGCATCAGTTAACTGACTATAACCGAACAGTGACATTGAGAAGGACTTTTTTGAGTTAAAACAAACATTAAATATTGAGCTCACTGAGAAATAAAATAGTGGAGATAGATAATTTAAAGCTGTAAATAATAGCTCTGTGAATAAATTAAAAATCAAATTTAGTTATTTTATTTGTATTAAGAACTCCATCGCTCACGAACTCAGATACGCCCCTCGGGTGTCTTGTAATAATATACTGCTGTGATCACTGCACAGACAATGGTGAAGGGCATTTCTTAACGCTTACTGTAAACAGCATAACAGCATGTACCATCAATTAATAAGCTTGCAATACTAAAGCTGCCTATCTGTTTCTGGTGACAGTTTTTTCAGAAATGGGATTTGAACCTACGCCCACATAAAGGACCAGAATTTCCATACCCGCTCAAACAGGCAAAATTGCTCTTGAGTCTGTTCAGTTCGTGTGTTATTCAGTAAGCGAACAACAGGCTACACCTTGCCCGTTAAGCCTCGAAATTTGACCGTAGTTCAGCTGTAACTGTAAAAGCACCACTCTTGACCTTGAACAATGTTTTAAGCAGGGAACAGTGGCCTGGTGTAACTGTCGCTGAGAGTGACTGACATCTTCTACCCTCCACGCACCTCTGCACAACAACAGGTGTCTCCTTAGTCCCCAATGCAATATATTTGCAGTTATATAGTAGTTATTTCTTTGAGCCTGTGTTGTTCCTCTGCGGTGGTACTTTTGAGGTGGGGGTAAAGGAGATAAAACCTTGCGCAGGGAGTGACTTCCTTTTCCCCTCCACCGCCTAGTTTGTGACATTTAACATTTGCACATTGCCATTTCCCAGGTTAGTATCGCCTTGTTTCTGTTGACGAAGTTTGTATTGAACTGAACAAGTAGTCATTCTGTCACTTATGGCAGAATTGTGACAATTTGGAACTGTGAAAAACTATAAAGGGATAAATCTGAAACATTTCTAGTTTCCTTAATAGCTAAACACCAAGACTGTAGGGCTACACGAGTCGTTGGAATGAAGATACTGTTTATTCGTCAGTAATTCCACCTGAAAATAAACTGCATTGTCAACAGAAAATGCATGTCATAAATTATGTCAGTGTTTCATTATTAACATTATTACTAAAATCAATTTTATAAATTTACATTTTCACCAATAATTTTTTTTATCCAAAGCAGTGAGCATGAGATGTGAAGGAGTGCCGGAGTTTCTGTAATTTTTCTTAAAGAACCACGTGCATTCATTTTTGCATGCTAACAAATGGTGACTTTTTCTGTTATTAATTTAACTTTATTACATTTATTGTTACTGAAATCATTAAACTGTCCATAAAGAACAATGTGCATAACATGTAGAAGGGTCATTAAGTAGTATGTTTATTATATTTCATAATTCATAATCTTCTTTCTTTCTTCTTTAGNATAACATGTAGAAGGGTCATTAAGTAGTATGTTTATTATATTTCATAATTCATAATCTTCTTTCTTTCTTCTTTAGTGATCATGTTGTCGCGTGCCGGTTTAGGGATTATAGCACAATATTGGCTCACATCCATCACCCCCTCACACCATCCCGCCTCGCGCACTTCGCTAGGCGCCTTCCAGACGGCACGTGGAACCAGGGCCGGTGGAAAATTTGCAGTACACGTGGAGCTGAAGCGTAGGCCTTCCCCCTTCACCCCCTTCACCAAGGATACCTCTCGCCCGCCGCGAGATCTGTGGAGTACAGGGAATTCACGAGATATCAACCAAATAATCGGGCGTATTTCACCTAACTCAGAAAATACGCACCACGGAAGGATCGCTGACGACAGTAGGTATTACCCCTCCCCCCCGCCTGAAACTTCAGAAATCAGGACACGTGTGTTGGAAGGCTTTGTTCGGAGCTCTTCCACCTCACCCCCTCACACCTCCTTCCCACCCCTACAAGGC
>NQII01001750.1:140561-164890 GCA_002778355.1 Clitarchus hookeri | reverse complement strand
GCCCACTCAACCACGAATTCGCCCAGTAAATCCGAGTAACCAAACTATCACAGTACCGCACCTCTCAAGTGTTGATGTTGTGTATTTGTGAATATAGACACGAGACAATATATTCGTACTTCAAAATACCACAGTCATAGTCTACCTCATTACCAAACCTGCAACCTCCACGCACCTTATAGTCGGTGCCTGGGGGACATTAACTCTGACCATATAAGCCACCATGTCTTCCACAGTGGCGGTACATGAGTCCTCGTTAATTTCGCGCCCAACTGTGGGGCGTATTTCAAGTTAATTTACTACCCAACGTGAGGCCTAGATAAGCCACGCGAGCTGAGTCGTCGNCCAACTGTGGGGCGTATTTCAAGTTAATTTACTACCCAACGTGAGGCCTAGATAAGCCACGCGAGCTGAGTCGTCGTTAATGTGTGTGTATAATTCTAGGGAACAATAAGTAAATTATACCTGCATAGATTTTGTTTCTTTTGTTTTATAATTTGGTTAAGTTTTCTGAACTAACCTATTTTTCTATTCATAAACNTTCTGAACTAACCTATTTTTCTATTCATAAACTGTTCATTCAAAACAGCAAGTATTTGTGTGTGTCTATATACATAAACACATATGTACATGTGTAAGCGCACGTGTGTATCTACTACACATGCACGTAAAAAACACCTACGTATGAGTAAGTTTGACTTAGGAAAGCCCCCCCCCCCCTAATAAATATCTGGATCTTTCCCTGTACAAGAGGTACATGTTTGGAGGTTGGCTGTTAAGCTAAATTGTGATATCCAAGTGTGATAGTATATCAAAGCATGCTGTGACCAGGATAGTAGAAACGAAATAAATCTTGGGCCCTAAAATATGTGCTAATATAATGTAGTGTACATGTGTTCAATTTAGTCTGCATATAGCTAACTTTTCGTCATGAAGAGAGCTAAATCCTTAGTTTTTATTGAGGGAGTGTTTTTTTTTTTTTTTTTTTTTTTCCCAGTTTTTAGAGGAATAAAACTTTGAGCAACGTTCAGTTACATAAGTTAAAATATTTAATTATTACAATTATTCTAAATTTACTTTTTTGAGGGTCTCTATTTACCTGATAAATGACCTGTATTGCATTAAGCTTGACAGAAATTCACATTTACAAAGTAATTAGCAGAATGTACACTCAACACAATTATGCTATGAAACAAGAAGTTAACATATTGATTATTTACCCTATTTTGCTTTACGCACATGCAAATAATTTTGATGAGTTTCTTAAAGACTTAATTCATTCTAACCCTGGATACACAATTTTGTTTATATTGCACAGGAAGATGATAATGACCAGAACAGTACATGGCAAGTCTCAGTGTTTAGTGAGGTAAGTTTATTCCTTGTTACTTATCTGGTTTGTGGACTTCAGCTGCAGCTCTGGTTTTAAATTTGTCATGCGGTCTTCGTCGAGAACCGATTACGTAGTTCATTAGTTGTGACGATTAAGCCGGCTCAATCAGCGTAAGAACAGAATATTTCGTAACTTGTCGTGTATGCAACATTTGAAACCAAAAACTTTGTGTGTGACTGAAAAAATGAATGGTTACAGATAAATTGCACATTTAATAATAAAAGAATGAATTCACCATTTTTCAAAAAAAAGTTTAGTTGCATTTACACGATACACTGCTGGACATGGAAATCGCTGCGCCAATAAGGTTTCATCTATCATCAATCAAATCAAGAACACATACAGCAGCAATTGCGCAATGCAAATGGTCAAAGTAACGTCGCATAAACGTCACTTCAACANCAAATCAAGAACACATACAGCAGCAATTGCGCAATGCAAATGGTCAAAGTAACGTCGCATAAACGTCACTTCAACACGTACCGAGTGCTTTAAAGGGCCATACAACAAGTTGGAAAGGCAGAAGTTTGTGCCATAGCATCATGCTCGCGAATTATATCACCACCCAGACCCATTTCAACCGTGTCGTATGGTCGGACTACAGGAAGCCGGATGGTACAGGTTGCACATCACGTAGAGTAGGTACTGGTCCCGCCAGACCCACTACAGATATAGACGATCATCTTATCCGCCGACGTGAGAACGTGACACCACATCCAGAGAGCTCCTGCAATCTGTGGAGACTGCACTGTATTTGCCGGTCCCAACAAGAAGCATTTTTGCCGTTGGGATGAGGCTGGCCTTCAGGCACGGCATCCGCCGCACTGTTTGCCTTTGTCCCCTTGGCGTCATGCGGCACAGTCACGGAGACAGCACAGTGATGTGTCAGTAAGGTTTTTGCGGCCCCATTTTCTGCTACTTATGCACTGCATACCCAGCGCTGTAATGCAGCAAGATAAAGCTTGTTCTAATACAACTCGCATCACCTAACATGCTCTACAAGATGTGGACACCATTCCTTGGCCTGCCAGATCTCCAGATTTATCCCTTATTGAACACGTATGGGATATGGTGGGGTGACGTTTCATCACCGTAAACCACCTGCACTTGCACTAGCTGATCTACGTCTGCAGTTGCAGGAAGCATAGTGGTATGTGCCCCGACACACTATTCACCACCTGTATGATAGGATGCCTCGTTGCACAGCTGACTGTACAGCCGCAAGAGGAAGATCTGTCCCATATTGATTGCGTGCTTTGCAAATGCTAAACAACGCACCCTCTATGCGTGAAAGACTACTCATTTATGCTATTATCTATCAGACTGTGATCGTTTAATAGCGTTTCACGTAAGGAAAGAGGGTGTAGCAATTTTAATGTCCAGCAGTGTGCTCCCTTTATAACAAATAAAATGGAAATTGGTTAAAAAAATGATTGATACATGAGTTTGAAACTTAATTGTCAATTAACTATCTTCAAACGTGGCGTACTAAAGAGGTTTTTAATTTCTGTATTTAGTGCGATACAATAAGTGGTGTTTAAAGTAAGAGTTTTCTATAACACAAACGTATGGCGCTGGAACTGCGTTGCAGAATGCTTGAAATACACGTTTTACACGAAACTATTAAACGTGCGTCCAATTTGCTGATCTATGAAAATAACCCACACTTCAGACGAGGACTGTTGAGTGCTTTCAAGACGTCACGTACATTAGAAACACCATTTCAGAGTACTCCGAAATGACCAAATCGGTTTTTCAAAGCACTATAGCTCTAAATATACGTGGAAGATATATACACTGGTGGAAAATAAAAAAAATAACACCCGGACCCAATGGTTCCACAAGAATGATGGTTTTATTGAACAATGATACAGGTTGTACGCTGTATATTATAATGATCACAGGTTCGTACACCTATGGACAGAGGCTACAGAGTGTCTTGAGCAACAATGTAAGTATCGTACGTAGCCTCCTTTAGCGACAATGCAGTCCTGCAGTCAAGCGTAGAGACGATCATAAAGGTGTCGGATGTCATCTTGGGAAATAGTGTTCTACGCTAATTCCACCTGTTTTTCCAATTGGTGGAGGTTTGTTGCTGGTATTGCAGACCGCACCAAACGCCGTCCCATCATGTCCCACGTATGTTCAATGGGGACAGGTCGGGTGATCGTGCTGGCCAGGGGAGTTGACGAACACCTTAGAGATCGCGTTAGGTAACACGAGACTTGTGCGCACGTGATATAAATTATTCACATCCTTCTGTGTCCACCGAAGTCAAAAACAATTATTCATATATGTTTTTATTTTTATTTTTTATGCTGTATACCTAACTTTGGACAGACACTTATCTGAGTGGTTGTTGAATACGGGTCTCAGAATAAACGGACTACACTTCACTCCAAATACAATATTACAACGAGAGAAAACTTGCGTTTTCCTGCAATTAGCATCTCCTTGCCATAAAATTTTCAAGTAATCATAGCTCATTTTACACACAGAAACCTGCAATAAAAATTTCTTAATATAATTTACTATCCATATTGTATTTCTTTCTCTTGAAATCTCATTATAATATTCCGAGAGGTCTGTTAGGCTTAGGTACAGACCTAGTATTATATTCTAGCCGAATAAGGTAAAAGGAATAGCGAGTAAATTCTTTCCCGATTAGTACACAACAAAACACAGTCCAAACACAAACATTCAATTTACATAAACTTAGTCACCACAATTACTGCTTATAAATGGCACGACACATATACGTAGATTGATTTGGGGAAGTTTGGCGCAAGAGCGGCTAAGGGCGGTGGAGCTGTTCATGCTCTGTCATTCCGATAGCCCAGTGGCCATATTGTTTACCATGTTGGATGTAGGTGACCTTGACCTAGACCCCAGTGACATATGACATTGGAAACCCAAAAAACTCCCAAAAATGTATAAAAAACTTATTAAATTTTTTTAATGATTAAAAAATGTATCATTAAAAGTTATTAAAAATTATTTAAAAAATTATAACTAAATAACAAATTTTAATTATTTGAATAATTTGTTATTAAAATATTATTAAAAAATTTGTTATCAAGAATTATTTTAAAAATTTTATATTTATAATTTATTTTTAAAAATTACATTTCCGGAGGTCCTCCAGCGCCATGTCCAGCAGACGACTGACTCCCCTCCAATCAATCACATTGTCTCAACATTCCCCTCCCCCCCTCAGCCATACACATTCTATCGTATGCAGCCATCTTGGTTTTACGTTTCTCATTTGTTTATACATTGCTGTAAACCGCCGTCTTGGATTTCATATGTTAATACATTGCTGGAAACCGCCGTCTTGGATTTAATATGTTTACTTTTACATTACCTAGGTGGCACTAGTATACTAATAGTCGATATCGCCACTAGGCGAGCTGTCGATTTAGCCACCAGGTGGCCACATTTGTTTTTTTTTTTTTTAACATATAGGTGATGCTGTCGGCGCCCTCCTTACTGGATTCTATCTTCAATGTCTAGGTAGTGCTAATTTCTCGATTGTGCAGCCTGCTATCGACCTATACCGAATTATGACATTGACCATTCCTGCAAAGTATGTAAATTGTCATATTAAATTTTTTGTTTTATTTTTCAATCTAAGTATTTTTTATTTAAAATATTTTTTTACAAAGCTGCGGTATTTTAAAATAAATAAAACACAAATTTAAAAAAGTAATTTTATTTGGTAATGTACAAAATGAGAAAACACATATACACAGGTTTATTAATTGCAATCTTCTATGTTCACCGCTCGATGTCCGCATCGTCGACCCAGGAATTGTAGCAGGCTGGGAAATCCCACCACTTCACATATTACCGTCCATTATGCTGTTTCAGCACCTTCTCAACCAAACACACATCTGGAAACTTTGTAGGCAGGATCTCATGTGCGCAGAAACCACCATAGATGGGAACATTATTCAGATCCTCGATAAAGTAGGTCCTCGGGGCATAGTTGCGTATACGTCGCACATGAAAGAGTTCGGGGCTCCAATTCGCTGTAAACATTTTCTCGAAGATGCCTTTCTGTTTGGAGATGCGCACCAGGTCTCCAACCTTGGCTTTATGCTTACGTGGGTCCCTCCTTTTAACGTCAGTGTACAAGGTTTGAAGCAGGGAGTCGTCTTTCACGTCTTCGGGCTTCATGCGAGTGGCAGAATGAACGGTAGAATTGTACTCGCGAACGAGTTTTGGGATTATATCTAACCACTTGCCATTCACAGCGATATGCCTCCACATTTTCTTCTTCAGAGTCCTGACGAATCTCTGGACGGCAGAAGTTTGAGACTGCTGTACGTGGAATAATGATTTATATGCTATGTTCCTTCACCAGGGCCTTGAACTTCGCATTGTAGAATTCCTTGCCCTGGTTGGTTTGCAGATTAGTCGGGATGCATCCTTCGAGCAATACGTCAGGCATGGCCTTGGTGGCATCGTGTGCATTCTTTGACTTGAAAGGCCTGGCCCAGGGGAATTTAATATATGCAACGATGACGGTCAACATGTATTTGTAGCCCTTGTTAACCCGAGCATATGGTATCATCTCCACGGAGTCGGCTTGAAATAGGTCGTTCAACCCACATATCACAACCTTGGGGCGACGGTAGTTGCGCCTCGCAGATGTGTGCAGTTCATTGGCGATTCCCAATCGACCCATTATATGCAGACCCCCTCCTTCAGTTCTTCGATAATTGAAACTATCTCGTTAGTGTGGAAGTAATTTTCAACCCTTTGCGAAGCGAGCAGTAGTTGCAGCCTATCGACCAGCTCGTTCGGATCATCCCAGAATACGTAGTCGGTGTTCTCGTCGTCTATCTTCTTCAGACCATCGCTGCTTTTCAGTGCTAGGCCGCTGAAGAGATCTGCGAGAATGTCGATTTTTTCGTGATCTTCTTCCTTATAAACACATGTCTCAGGATTGTTATCTTGGTAAAGTGTATGTGTGAGTTTGAGCAAAGTCTTGCATTCCAGCAGGTCGGATTATGAAAACTCATTAAGCTCCTTGCGAAATAGAAGTTCGTAAAGCCCGGGGGTTCCATGTGTCTTGTAATCGCCTACTTGGATGATCCCACCTTGTAGAAACACTATTTCATCAGCAACGAGGAACCATTTATCATTATGCCTGTATACACTGTATGTCGTATCATTATTTCGATATGTGCACTATCGTAGGTAGCGCCAAACCAGAGCATTGGGCTTGAAGACTCTCTTCCGTATTTTTTTCTTGTGTGGCAAATCCGCATCCGATCAATCGTCCCGATCTGTTTGTACATCATAATGTTTTCGCTTTTTCATAGACTCAGCAGAATAATCGATTTCGGTTTTCACGACTACGGGTGCTCCATCGCTCTCCCTGAGTACACCGAGACGAGTAATGGGCTTAAAAATTTCTTAATTTATAAGGTCGCGTGAAATTTGGGCTCTCTTGGCGAGCAAATACTTCGAGCGAACATACTGTATAACTCGATGTAAGTCGCTTGCAATGTCCGACATCACACTGAATAAAAATTGTTACTGTTGTCGTCAAAAGATTAATTGATTGAAAGAAGGATATAAGAAAAAGATATGATATGATAATTAAAGAATATGAAGATACTATAAGAAAGAAGTAGATGAAGAAGAATAAGAAGAGGAGGAAACAAGAGAGAATAGGACGAGGAAGAGGGAATGAAGAAGAAGACTCTAGATAAAGATCAGGCGTCCCGACAAACATGGGTATTATAGGAAGTAGCTGTTAGGAGGATGAAGTGAAGAAGAAGAAGAGAAATAGGAATAACAGGAGTAAGAAAATAGAAACAAACAAATAAGAGAAAGAAATAAGAACCTGAAGAAGAATAGAAGATGAAGTTGTTGATGAGGAGGATGAAGAGAATAAGAAAAAGAGCAAAAGAAAAGAAGAATAAGAATTAAATATGGTTAAAAAGGTGAAGGGTTTTGAAGAATGATAAAAGAAGAAAGAATAATAAAAAGAAAATTAAGAATCCATAAGAAAGAAAAAGATGAAGATGAAGAAGAACAGGAATGTGTGGAATTAAGGAAAAAGAAAAGGGAAGGAAGAAGAAGAAGAAAACTTGAAAACTTTAAACTTTAAAGAAAAGATCTAAATGAAGAATAAAAAGAAGTAAAGGAGGTTAATAGATTAACTGATTAAAAGAAGGAGATGAGAAGATATGATAATTAAAGAAGAATTTATAAGAAAAAAGATGAAGAACAACAACAAGAAGGGAAGTAGCAAAGAAAGATTATAATGAATAGAAGATTAATAATCAAAAACCTGGATGGCCTTTGGCTAAGAGAGGTGAGGTGGAAATTAATTAATTTTTTTGTTGTTCTCTTTTATAGTTTAGTTTTGGGTCTCCGCCAAAATACTTTTGAACTTGCCCAGGCGTTCGCTGCAGACATCCAACAATGTCTCTGCTGTAATTTTGAATATCTATTTTCGTGGCGAGGTGGGAAATCGAGGTAGTGAATTTACGTGTTGTATATCCTTCAAGGTTTTTCAGATTCTCTTCATTTTGCGCAGATGCCACATTCAATCTGTCGATAATTTGCCTTTGAACACTCGTTATGTGCTCGTCCATGGCCACCATATCGCGGACGATCTCCGTATTCACACGCTCCATTTTCACCCCGAGATCGGACAGGTACTTCTGAAAGAATATGTTTTGTTTGGTCAACATACTGCGAAATTCCGATATGATGCCCTTACCAGTTTTGAGGACGAAATGTTTAGTAGCAGCATCCTCGGATCGTTAGGGTTCGCCAATATTTCGAATTATTCTTCTATCAGCATTACAAGTTCTATCGTTTCTTGGTATGAGACAACCTCCATCTTCGTCTTTGTCAAGACGCAGCTTGAGGCTACTTTGCCTGAATTTCGATATGCTGTAACTCATTCTCGATGGCAGGCGATGAACTGATCGGATCCCTATCGGTACCTCCCATTTAATAAGGGCCTGTCCCTAATGATCGTCAAAAATCCGTATTTCTCTTTCCAGCACAAGACACATAGTCTCTTTAAATCTGATAGTGTAATGTCTGTATTTACATGATCTTCGTAAACATGTCGCAAATTCATATCGTTCATGCGAGACAGCACCAACATGTTTGCATTGTCGCAGAGCAGCTGTTTGGGTATGCGCGAATAAGTATGGCCGAGGTATACGCAGTCCACGTTCGCGTGCCATCCCATGCTAAAGTACTCTTGAATACAAATTTGTTTCTCGCAGGCTATGTCATCGAAGACAAATATCGAGTCTTCCAATGCTTCGATAGGAGGCACAATGGCTTCGTTATCGCTGCAAGGGAAATAACATACGCCATCTACGACTTGCAGTACTCATACCAGTCGTTGGTATTTCTGTTGCTGGAGTGATTTTGAATATAGGTACACACCCTCGAACCGAAGGCGATTCTCTTCTACCAGCAGGTTCAGTAGGGCGCATGTTTTCCCGCAATTTGATGGTCCCACGATGATGCACCTCACTGCATTCGGAAATAGGCTTCCATGTCGTGATTCGTTGGAGATAGCTTAATCTTCAGCAGTAATGTGTTTGGGTAGAATAATATCTTGGTTTACAATATGTATATTACCGCTATAATCTGGTGGAGCAGCTGTGAAACACGTGGAGTGATTGTGGAGTATGTGGATCGATTGTGGAGCATGTGGTGCGATTGTGGAGCATTTGGGAACTGAACATTATGAGATGATTGGATCAGTGCCGCAAATTTTAGAATGTCTCTTTAAAGCTCCCCTCCGAGTACAGTGCCTCTGGCGGACTTTGCACTGAAAAGTCACACTTGAAGTTTTCATTCTGCAGGTCGTTATTTATTGTCGTTACAAATTCCGCAAAAATGTAAATGCTTTACCGCAGAAGCTGCAAAGGAGGTGCACCATTGGCACTTTGCGTCCGTCCGTACTGTTTCAAGACTAGAATGATACTGAAACGAAAATGTATAAAAGGAGCGTATTGTTACACGCTCGCTGCTTCGCATCCCCGCGCGAGCGAGTGGGAGTGAAGGACAGCAGTTATATAATAGCAGTGGTGACAAGTCAATGGAATGTTTTGAATTACAGGCACATGCTAAACCAAGAACCGCATATCTATTACCAAAAAGGGAGCAGAAACTATAATCCTTTTGCGCCTTGTTCTGTTGAGTTGATCTAGGTTGTATTAAGTTTCTGCATCTCTCTGAGTAATTTTCGAGTTGTTTACTGCCCTATATTCTGTCCATGTGACTCGGGGTGCGTCGAACTTTCCAGGTCAAGGCCAGCAGAGTATAAGTAATGCGACGGCCCTCCGAGTTGAGGAGTTGTTAAATGGATGAGTGACTGAGTTTCAGCAAAAAAAACGACCAGCGGCGGGAAAAGTAACCGGAGGAAGAGAAATCTGTGACTCGGAGGATGTGTAGAACAGTATAACAGTAATAGGTGATTACGACTGCAGATAGATGGTATACTCGTAGGCCCAGCAGCGCCCTCTCTTGTGTGACCGGGAAGGTCCGTGTTACGCCAAGCGCAGTCAGTGAAGAGCTATCAAACGAAGTGAAAGCAAGTGCCACTATGCCTTGTCGACGACAAAGGGCGTCATATCAGCATATGAGTGAGTTCGAACGGAGCAGAGTGATCGGTCTCCGGGAAACGGGTTTGTCATAACGTGACATTTCGGCTCGTACAGGGCATGCTGCTACGACAGTGATGCGTGTGTAGAACCAGTGGACAGAAGAGGCTCGTACGCCGTGACGAGAGGGTACTGGACCATGCAATGTGACCACAGCACGGGATGACTGCCATCTTGTCCGCATGGCCGTAACGGACAGTACAGCCTCGTTCACAGTGTTGGTTCGACACTGAAGCACTGCAACGGGTGTGGACATATCTGTGCCGACGGTTCGACGCCATCTGCGTGGACTGGACTCGTGGCACGCGTGCCATTGTGTCAGCTTTCGTTGTCTATAAACCAAAAATACCTCAGATTGCAATGGGCACATTACCGGCGTCGCTGGCGTGCTGAGTGTCAAAATGTAATGTTTTTGGACGAGTCCCGCTTGAACCTGTCCTACAGTGATTGCCGCATACATGTTAGAAACTACCGTGGTGACCGCATTGTGGCGCAGCATAGCGAACAAACACCAAGTGTGATGGTTTGGGGCTCCATTGGATAGCGCATGTGATCTCGACTCCTACATATTGAGGGCAATCTGAACCGCAATCGCTACATCAGTAATGTTTTAGAGCCCGAGGTACTGCCCCTCCTTCAGGCAACTCCACATGCAATATTTCAACAGGACAATGCCCGTCCACACGTGGCGAGGAATGTGCAAGCCTTCTTCAATGATCGGCGGGTACCACTGCTTCCCTGGCCTGCACGTTCGCCTAACATGTCGCCCATCGAACATGTCTGGGATATGATTGGTCGGAGACTTGTTCTTCACGGTCCTCCAGCAACCACTGTTGATGCTTTGTGGACTCGCATACAAATCGCATAAAGGGAGATTCCCCAGGAACATATCCAGGTCCTCTTTGATTCCATGCCATGACATTTAGGGGCTCTGATTGCAGCACGTTGGGGTTTTACACCATATTGAATTCTCAAGGACAGAAATCATGTACAGGGCTCTAGTCCTAATCAATTGTGTACTGTTATGTACCTAATATGTGGCATGAAGTTCATTTCAGTCACATGTAACCTTCTTGGTGTCGCGTTTTTCACAAAGTTAGTGTATTTGTGGTAGACAAGTGATTTAAAAAACTGGTTGACATGTTACTCCTAGAGTGATTTTTCAAATGTTTGTTTCAAAAATCCGAAGAAACCGTGAATGTACTATGCAGTATACTATCCATGCATTTTTAAATCTTCATTGATATTCTGATTGTAGTTCTGTACTTTAATAGTCGAGTGCTAATAGCACCACTTTAAAGTTATGAGGAATGAAATCATACGACACAAAAAAAAATTTAAACACAATTATTTTATAAAAAAATTATTCTTATTATGGGAGCACTCTGAGAAAACCTACATAATCGTTCGCCCCAGAAGAAAACACGCAGTTACTTACATAACAGTATGTTATTTTAATATGCTTGTAAGCATATTTAAATATAAATATAAAATTATTTTTAACTTATTTTATACATAATTATGTATATTTCTATATTATATGTAAATTTATATATATATACATATGTGAGAGTACCCCAACCATTTGAAATGGCAACTACCGCCGTGCCACAATGTCTCGGATTTGGAGCACACCGTCCAACAAATGTGGGCCCGTCTGCCTCAGGACATCAGGCATCTGCTGAACTCTCTACCAGGCCATGTTACAGCGTGTATCGCAGTGCAAAGGGGTACGACGTACTATTGAACATGACCGGATGGCATACCACAGATCCATGTGTAATTATCCTGCTGCTCTGTTTTTATGATATATTTCTAATCGGTATCGCTACCTCTATTTGAGTTTCAGTACCATCAAACGCATATTTCTGTGCGCGCTATTTTTTGCCCGGCAGTGTATATTATTTTGGTAAATTATTACGAATTATATTCTTTTGCCAGATTCTGGTGTTCTTGGCGAATATGTTCTTACAGAGGTGTTTGGTTCAGATCTCGAAAATGGATTGTTGATATATTTTCATTTATTGGTTTAATTTAGTTAATGCACTTCTAACTTCTGTTAAATTAATTGTTTTTAATAGGTTAATATTTTTAAAAATCAGCATTCGTTGATAAAATAATTTCGGTGTATTTGTCAATGTCATCATCACTAAATTTATTTTCAATGTCTTTTTGTTTGTTTTTGTTAACATATTAGAAAGTTCTTTTGTTAATAAATCATGTACTATTTATTTTTAACGATTTATGTTTTTTTTCCTTAGTTTCGTATCTTCAAAAATAAAATTTTCACTCCTCTTAAATCATATTTTTTATTCATAACATTGAATATGGCAGTATTTTTTAAGTTATTTTTCCGAAGAGATATAATCAAACACTGTCCGATGAATCTGAGTACAAAATTGGAGTTTATGAATTATACTGCTCAAAAAAAGTTTTGAACCACTGTAATTGGTTGCACATGAAGAAAGTTCACTGGAACAGTCGGTGCATTACAAAAAGATATTTGTCTGATGAAAAATAAAAATTTCTAGTAGTTGTAATTGTGAAGTTTGAATCGGTAGATTCAGTTACAAACATGATGTTTAGTTCATTTCAGATGAAAATTTTAAAATAATTTACCAAATTAACTTATCTCTTTTGATTTCCTTGAACTATAAACCAAAATGTAAATCTTTTATACATTTTTCAATTTTATTTAATTTATTTTTCAATTATTCTTATACATAATTCCTGTTACTTTTAATATTGCGCAAATTAATCTGGCGTATATTTCAACGGAACATATAATTCTGGATCAGTTTTTTAACATATTTTTATTCATTTTGTTATCCACATATTGTTTTCCATATTATTGGCCATATTGTTGCCCACATTGGTTTTACCTGAGTAGTAGCCTACCTATATATAGCATGTAGGTTTCTGAGTCAGTTTTTATTTTTATTTTTAAATTATTATAACATTATAATTTTTAAATGGAATTTGAAAATGTAAATAATTTGAGCTGCAACCTATATTTTATATACCAGGAGTTTATTTTCAAGCTCTTTATTTTATGGTACAACGAAATTTTTATCCGTAAGTTTTGTGCTATTGTCTTTAAGTTCGAAGATTACCTTCACTAAAACGAAATACATAAAAAAAAGAATAAATGTATTTCTCTCATCAAGTATGTGATGTTCGTAATATTTAGTTCTCTGAAACAAAGTTTAAACTTAACTTTTTTTCTTAGGACTTTTAAGGGTTATTCGGTATGGGTAAGTTTTTCCCCAAATTACCCTCTACCCAAAAAAAAAGGTACCACCCAAACAATTTCTGCAAAATAAGAGGAGCTGCAAATACCGTCTAATGAAATGCAGTAGTCTAAATTCGTGATCTGAAATAAATTAATTAGGTCCCCAAAAGTAAAACCCAGGCAGAATATATGAAAATTTGGGTGGTTACCTAAAAATAGGTAAAATACAAGCTTTCGTGTCCGTCGCGAAATAAGGCAACAATATGACAAACATAAGTACCGTATGCCACCAAAATCATTTATTGAAAATTTAATTAAAACATTTTTATTCATATGCAAGAAATGTAAATGTTTTTTTTTTTTTTTTTTTTTTTTATCTTTTGTGATGTGGTACCTGTAGAAAGAGTAAAGTAATGGCGTAGCACTAATAAATTTGTTATTATAAGTTATCGGTTTTTTATGATCGTACTTTGTTAAATAAACGAAGTTCTTAGAGGAGTGGATGTACGCTATGTTACATTGAGCCCACAACTTTCCGAACGCAAGTTGCAGATGTATGTAACCATTTAACTGGACATGCGCGGCAAATTCAGCTTGTTACACGAACAGGATTTCCCCAACGGCCAAATAAATATTGTTTCCGTAAAGCACTTAACATAGAGTATTAAAATGATGAGGTCAATTATCTATAGTCGGTATGGTTACCAGTAAAAAAAAATTAAAATAAAACGGGCGCCGTTTCAACCAAGGACAGGCTCGCGGCAACGCAAACAGGTTTGGCCAGAGTGCGTGATATGCTTCGTGATCTGCTACTCGTCGGACTGGCCATGACCTCCGCACAACCGAAGGCCAAACGAGTTTCCTAGGATCCAAGGCCAGGATTCATTCCTTGCAAAGGCATTTCTTTGAGGCAGGTTTTATGCACCGGCCATCGTGTAATGCTCCTCAGCACAATACAAAACTCGTGGTCTTTGTAACGATTGCCATTATCCGTTTGATAATATTTTAAGTATTATTTAATTTGCTCGCGAATTTAAACAAGTCATGCAGTGGAAGATGTATATACATAAAAAACTTAATTTTTCTGAAAACTCTAAATAGATATAATACATTTTTTGAAAAACACAAAAAATATATAATAGATCTGCTGAACGAAATATAAAAATGTAAGTGTTTGCACTATTGCTCATAGAAATCTAACTAATGAGGTAAAAATAAATATTTGTTAAGTATTAACGTCCAAAACTGTGTTTATTTGATTAAGCAAAATGTTTGACAACTTTACTTAAATAAGCCAGAAACTTATAAAAGAAAACTCGCCTTTTCGAGCAATGTGGCTGACATCTAGCGGCGAAAATATGTATTTGTTTAGAGGGTATAAACTGTCTTTGCTGATATGACTGAATTAAAACGCAAGATTTATAGCTGACTCTGTGTAAATGATTTTTTCCTATAAATTAAGTAACTTAATCGAACAAATATAATTCAAATTCGCTGTGTAAAATCACCTTATAAAGTATTTCTATCAAGGCAGGATATGGCGTGTTTGTACACAAATTTCCGAAGGAAAAAATGATCCTGGTAAAACGGTAGTGTGAAGGATTATGAAAAACAAGGAACTTTGGCGTGGATAAATATAATAATAAAATAAAATTTAACTTAAATGAACTAACAAAAAGCTATAAAAATCTCGATAGTAAACGATAAAAATTAGTGACAAAAGTATTGGTTCGTCTATCACAGCCGACTAAAAAAAGGGTCATCAACTTCCTCCGTTAAAGTGGAGGAAAAATAACGTGATACAAACATGCATATTGCATATATGTAATAATACTTCAACGTAATCTGTAGACACAAAAATGTTGTTCTCAGATATTTTTTGCCTTTTCCCGAGCTGTATATTCATCTGCGAATGAAACATGTATTTTTTAATATACTCTGATGAATGCTGACGTAACTATACTCAGTACTGAGCCTTATTAGTCTCATTTTTAGTTTGATAAACAATGTGACACTCCATAAAATTTGATCTTACAAATTCAAAAATGAGTATATAAAATCGCCGTCATAAACCAGTTCACGCAATTCAACTACAGCCTCAAAAATTCATATTTCTTGGCCAATGCAAAAAAATACAACATTCACGTTTTACTGGAACATTCAATGTAATTGCCATCTTGTTATAACCCTTTGTATCGGCCATTTTAGTCGAAATGGTGCTGTGCTCTCGATGCATCGAGAACGCGAATGCACTAGTGTCTCTAGTGTAACGGTATTTTGATAAAAGAGTTAACGTGTGCAGTATTTGTGAGCGAAGAAGCTAAAACTATCAGTAACAGGCAAATCAAATCAAGTGTTATCTTTACTCTTTGGCGAAGAACGCATCCATGGATTTTGCTGGTTTTCTTTCGTAACCCTCCGCGAAAATGTGGTGAGAGTTGAGGGACTGGACGTAATTACAAATCGTTAAACACAANTTTATTAAATTAAAAAAAAAAAAAAAAAAAAAAAAAAAGGATGTATCTGGATTTGCTACGACATGGTCTCACTTAGTTAACGCCAGTATTAAGCTTGCGATATTCAGTTAGCGGCTGTAAAGCTGGCAAATCAGTAATAATTTTCATCATGGGTATTTTTTTATTTATTAGTAGCTTCAGTACGAATGTAATACCAGAATCGATATGTTTCCTATCAGTAGAAATAAGTTTTTCATATTTTAGTAATGCAAAATATTTATATGAAAAACACAAAAAAAAAACTTATTTTGAGCTTTAGTTTAGTAAGATAAAATACCAGTAGCTAGAAATAAAACTGTGGTGATAATCACAATTTTACACAGAAAAATTTGTGATAACCTTATCCACACAGCACATGATATCCATGGAATATCCCGAATACGTTCATTATTATGTCCGCAATATCCTGGTGTACGCAGGAAATCCTAAGGTTATACCAGATATTTTACCAAATTCTGGATATTCTAGGATGATCTTATTAAATAAGATATCATGTTGCCACATTCACAGGACATCTTAAAATACAGCATGAAATATCCTTGGGATATCCCACATAAATCTCTGATATCCTGGTGAATTTTTCTGGAGATCTTTAGGTTATCTTTTTTAATATGGCCAGGATAAGATGACCATTGAGATATTTACATCCAGGGATTACCCACAAATATACATATATTCAGGAAGTCCCTACACTACCAGAAGTGCACATTAAAAATTTCAGATTAATGAAAGACACCCCTGATGGGTGTCTAGTGGATGTACTAACAAGATATTCGGATATAAAGACCTTCAGATGTACCATAGCACATCCACAGATGTCCCTAGGATGTACCTTGAATATGTCCACTGGGTATGGAGCTAGGATATCCTAAAGATGTACCATGAAGGTGTCTGTAGGACATCCCAAAAGAGGATATTTGGACTATCACATAATATTCGTATAGTATCTCACAGCAGGACTTACTGTAGTACCTATGGGATATCTCCAAAATACCTCAAAATATCCTCTGAATGTTCGTAGGACATCTGCGTGTAGGTAGGAGTATGCATGACGTGTACTGTACTTTGTTCGTCACGAAATTCCATGTTTCCGAAATGGTGATTATTTGTCTATGACTAGCACACCAAGTCTTAATAGCAATCGGTTCAATGGATATGATCAAGTATTTACAAAATCGGGTCAGTGATTTACGTGCTCCAAAAATGTTCAAGCAGGTGTGGCAGATCAATATGTGAATATTCATGTAATTCTTAATTTTTCATACGATAAGATGAATAATTTACAAGTGGGCCAAAAGTTTTTGAGTTGGACCGCAGACTTTTCGGACACCGAACTATTCCACTGCAAACACTTCAGCTCTGTAAGCGGTTTCATCGGCCCCGAACTTGTTCCGAATGCAATAATTACTTCTTGTTCTAAGCAAATTGATTGTTTAAGTACATCAGAATGACTGTTCTTCTCTTTTGCGCTCCGATTGATTGCCGAGGAGTAAATTAATAGTGTGATTAAAATGGCTAAAATTTACGGGATTATATGAATTCATTCAAGTTACTAAAAAGCCAGATCAAATAGCTATGTACTTTGTACTGTTACAGTCAAAGTAAGGTTAGTGGTATTAAAATTACAATAACCAAACATTGATAAGTATTGGCAACGTTTATAAATAATTACGACAGCGTGTTTTTGTGGTTAGAATTTTCTTTAGTTTACTTTCAGTTATGACTGTGCGAACACCTTTTCTTTGGTTACCATTTAATTGAACTCGTTTAGAAATGTATGCTATAACAAACACATATTAGCAAGTTAAGCCTTAGTGTAACCGCACCCTTAGCTGTAAGTTGTATGTTCAACTGCTGAGTCAGCTGAAAGAGTACTTCGTAGATCGAGCGTACCCAAACCCTCACCCAAATGGACAGAACCGCTGAAGAACAGAAGTAATAACACCGCTACGTCAAAGTTAAAAAAGCTAAAATATGAGAGATTGCAGTGCACGAGTAAAAGGGAAGACATACGAATGGGGAAAAAAGGGAAGAGTTCCGTGTCCGTCCATATCGCTAGGCTGTACTCTAGACTGTGCATTACAGTATTCAGTTCCAAATATTAACATTAATTTACTTTAGTAGAAATACATTAAAACATTAATTTAACCTATCAGTCGTATAAAAAGGATTTCGTGTAACACTTGAAGTTGGATGATTAAGGAATGTATACGTTCCCACGTTTCTCAACTCGAATTTTAAAACTCACATCGTAAACAAAGATCCAGGTTCACTAAAATAAAGAAGGTCCTTCGCTTCAACAACTAAGAAATATTCTTCATATCGCCGCCGCAGGCTTGAATTGTGTGACCTTCCTGTAATTGGATGTTCGTTGCTTTTTCTGGTTTGGCAGCTCCGCGTGATTGAAGGTCTTCCTCGGTGTGCTAGGTTTCAACCAGCTGTCCTTGGCGAGCCTTGTCTCTCTCTGCTCCGTACTCTCCATCATCTGAGCATTCACTGAAATTCACACGGAGAATGCCACGGGTTCCTTCCGTTTATTAATCTACGTATTTATTTGTGTTGCTTAACGTATCAGTGGAGTCAGTAGTGACAGGCAGTAGCGTGAACAATCAAGGGCGGGGAAGGAATCGACTTTGGTCTGGCAAGCTTCCCCCGCCATATTAGATTTTCGGTTTTACTATTTTGTTTATATTCTTTAATCAGAAAATTCCGAAAGTGCCCATACGCCCAACTAGCTATTGACCGTACAATGCAGTACAGACAAGGCAAGGAAATTACGAACGCATAATTACATCTCAGTTTTAATTCTGCCAAGATTTGACAAAAATATATATTGCTATATAAATAAAGAGTTCTAAGTTCAGTCGTTATGTTTTTAAAAACATAAACAAGGAAGAAAAAAACAAGAATCCAATATGACGGGGGAAGGTTCCCCTTAAATGAACATCTCGACATTCGTCAAAGACTAAAGATGAGGTAGACTGCTTATTCGTCTTCTGCACGTGTACCCAACATTGACCTACCCCAAAGGAACACAACTGTCAAAGTCAGAAGGTCAACAATGCTCAACGTGTTTGTTTATATCTTTACTTTTAAATGACAAGCACTATTATATTAATAAAATACTTTTACCAATTTTAATTCAATCAAATTGCATTAAAAAATGGTTAGAGGAAGTACAAAAACATCTCAAAAGCACCTGTTTGCTAAACAGTGTTCTAACCTCAAACCCATTCCGCGCAGTTTTTGCTAACCGTATAGGCAGAAAAGCAGTTCAATGTTGGGACACGGTGATTGGTTGTGTGCACTCAGCGATATCGGTCTGCATCTTTAGTCTATGGCATTCGCCTGAAGTGGTTTCGGAAAAACTTCCGAAAGCAGAAATCAGGATAGCCGAACCGGGAGTCGAACTCGGGTTCTCCAAAATGGGACTCTTACCATTGTGCCAACTAGCTCGGTACCCCTCAGTTCGATCACTAACAGACCTTGGCGAGTCGGGAATTTTACAGACAGGGAATGTCATATGGGGTTAATATCAGGACAGTCCTGTTTGTCCCTCCGGTATTCATCTGCAGCTACAGCACGGGGAAAGCGTGCGGATCTTTGTCAAGAGAGGTCTGTTGAAAACTGTGTTTCTGCAGAAAAAATTGTTACTGGGACTGGGAAATTGTGTATTCTCTAACCTTAAAGTCTGGATACGGTTATTAAATATACGTAGTTAGCGATAAATTACGTAGGCCTCTGGGAATCTCTCCCGTGCGAGATTGTGAAATTCCGAAACACAATTGGTTAAGGAAGTATAATTTACGCTTAAATGTCAAGTAATGTGTGCTTGGCCAGGGAAATTTTTATGCGTTACATATCAGGCTCAAATCATTACAACTTCAAAACATAAAAATATTCATAAACTTCAATGATTTAGGTTTTTACTACTTTGGGGGATGGGATGGCGTTATTTAAGATAGTTGTTTAGGACACAAACTTGCTGTGCGAAGGGTGCTGGGTTTTAATTCCAAATAAGGGACGCGTGTTGTGTGTTTTTTTTGTACGTTAATGTATACTTGTTGTAGAGAGTAAGCCATCATCGATTATCCTACCGGCATGGAGAGGGGTCAGAATTAATAAACTGCAATTAAAATTTTTGTTTAGGGAGAGTATATGGGGCGAGGCTTTATTCACTCTTCTCCCCCTAAAATCTGCACTTAACAAAATTGCCGTTCACATTAAGCAGCTCAAAAAACGCATACGTTCGTAAATATTTTCATCCGCATAACCGATACATATTACATAGTCAGCTGCGAAAATAGTAAAGGCTCTATTTATTTAAATTTTATCTAATGTTATGACAGATTCACAATGAATGCAATATCAACAAGCTATATGAAAATTTGTCTTCCCACCTTTATTAAAAGGTAATTTTAATGAGTTATTCAGTAGCTCAGAGAGAATAACAATGGACTTAAAACGAAAAGCATATTATTTAAAATTCTTATGATGAAATGGGTCATTGTTAATTCCATAATTAAGATAAGTATATGAGCCGTTAGTGTTTACCTACGATTTTTTTTAACCAAACTTTGTATTCCGTGATAAAAAACTTTTCTACGCGGTTAAATATTCCGTTTTATAAAAACTTGTTTAGTAAAACAGTTAAGTATTTATATTCACGAAACTCGAAATAATAGTTTGCAAAACACAAANTTATAAAAACTTGTTTAGTAAAACAGTTAAGTATTTATATTCACGAAACTCGAAATAATAGTTTGCAAAACACAAAAATTTTCAAGCGGTGTAGAAGTCAATTTATATCTAGCATACAATTTTTTTGTAATAGTGAGTATTTTACAAGCTGTTGTGAATACAATAATTCACGGAGAATTTAAAATCGAATGTTTTTGCAAAGCTATCAGGTCAGAATTTCATATATGTTATACACCAATTCAAACCAAAATTATTTTTTGTACAGAATACTGTGGACCTATTAAGCAGTAAATTTTGAACATATCAGTTCCATGAAAGTTATTACTGTAAGTGTTTTAGATGTTGTTCGTGGTCTTCTCTTCAAAAAAGGCCTAATTAACTTCAGTGTAAAATAGAAATAAAATGAAATAATATTTTTGGTACTATACATNCTCTCTTCAAAAAAGGCCTAATTAACTTCAGTGTAAAATAGAAATAAAATGAAATAATATTTTTGGTACTATACATATTTTTCGAATTATCTGGACTTTTGACACTGAGGTATTTGTCAACCAGTATTGATTATTTTCTTTTAACAAAAGTGATGTCAAAATAAATAATTCATAGCTATTATCACATATGAAACTCAAAAGTATAACTGGGAAGAGGACGCCTTTTCACTGTAACAAAAAATATAGTTAAAAAAGTTACTGGAGTGGAGAGATTTGAGCGGCTCTTAACATCGAGGTCTTCAGATCTGGCAAGGGTGAAGTGAGGTGAGTATGGAGCAGCGCCGGAATGCAAGGGGCCGGGCGGGGGAAACAGGAGATCCCCGAGAAAACCCNGAAGTGAGGTGAGTATGGAGCAGCGCCGGAATGCAAGGGGCCGGGCGGGGGAAACAGGAGATCCCCGAGAAAACCCTCCGACCAACGGCATCGTTCGGCATGACTCCCACGTACGCAAATTGAGGAGCGACCCCGCCGGAAATAAAAGCAAGNGCCGACCAACGGCATCGTTCGGCATGACTCCCACGTACGCAAATTGAGGAGCGACCCCGCCGGAAATAAAAGCAAGTTCGCCTAGGTGGGAGGCGGGAAGTCTGATCACTACACCACCTCGGTCCCTGAAAAAATTAAATATACTAAATAATTAACTGTTTTAGCCGAATATTGTGTGCTCCGATCTATACTTTTTTTTCGGGTTATTCCGGAAAAGTTTGGGGCTAACCTTATTAATAGTTAGTAATGAAATTTCATTGAAACGATTCGACGATAGCTGATTTGTGTGTGTGCGTGTATGTGTGCGTGTGTGTGTGAGAGAGAGAGAGAGAGAAAGAAAGAGAGATGGATAGAGCGAGAGATAATAAAGAGGGAGAAGTAAACTCTCGTTCAAAAGGAAATTTCTTAGAAAGAACGTTTGTTTACAAATCCTTAAGTGTGTGTAATTAAATAACTCAACTTTTACTGATCATGTAAGCCAAGTTAGAACTGCCATATTTTATAAACAAACGAAGTGACCACGTGGGTTTATTGTTGTAGCTTTTTCATAGTAAACCTGGTCAAAGGCGTACAGGTACCCAATGCAAACTCTGTTTTAATTCTTAAAACACTACAATTTTATACATACACAAGTTGCTCAAAATAACTACTTGCATCATTTGTTTCATTACAAAAAACTTGCCACACCGAACTGCGTCACTAGTGCGTGTCAAGTCAAACAGTGCAGAAATGTTTGCGTATACGTATTATTTCATTCATTATCAACACCGCAAAGCAATGTCATGTGGGGTTTATTCGGTTTTCATGTTATCTGATTCTAATACATTGTCATTTTATAAAAGTGTCGAAACTTCATTTTGCAAGAAACAAAGTGACAGAAGCAAACATCTGAAAGCCCCGCGTAAGCCTAGAAGTTTGTTATTCCCCGAGGATGATTTTATTTTATTCACCACCAGTTTCTCCAATTTCGCAATAGACTTTTTTTCTTATTTGACATTAATCGCTCTCCGTTATTGATCGTCGAAATGTGCGAAATGAAAACTTATCTTCCGCGTTGCGCCTTGCCTATGGTTCGTTTGTGTGCAAGTTATACTATTCATAAATACCCTACAAGCTTTCAGATCGTGTCTAATTTAGACGTAGGATGCTCGAGAAATCCCGTAACCAATGTTTAGAAAAATAATAAAATAACATTTTAGAAGTTTGGAATGCGACACACTTATAAACCACTCAAGCGAATTCAAAGTAATATTTAGTCATGCCATCATTAAAATTCGTAATATGCACTTGAGACTCTAGCCATATGTCCAAAGTTAATCTCGGCTCTATCGCGAATGAACGAGTCGCGGTTATCAGAATGACACTGCACGTGGTATTTGTTGCGTTACGTCACGAGCTCAACTAGATAAAGAGTTACGAGTCTGTCAGTGGTATTTGGGCAAGAAATCTCAATTAGCGTTATCACAAGCAGTAGCAAGACACTTGCAGTACCAGTCACAACAGATTAGCTTTGAAACCAGTTCCGTCAACAGGTTTATAATTGCGNAGTAGCAAGACACTTGCAGTACCAGTCACAACAGATTAGCTTTGAAACCAGTTCCGTCAACAGGTTTATAATTGCGTCAGCCCGTTTAACTTGTCGTGACTTCGTGCTTTGCCCCATTTCCAGTTAGTAATATAATCACTGGTCCTATTAAAACACTCGCTACGTCAGTACTACAGTGTGAGATCTTACAAAAATTAAGATATTTGAGTTAATTAGTCTACATTTTTTCAGATTACAACTTCCCTTTATGTATGTGCTATAACTCAATTACTAATGGTTAAACTTCTACTTGGAATAACCCAGTGTAACACCGTGATCGAGAAAAAAACCACTTTGGTAATGTAAAATTGCCACTCCTGAAAAATCACTCATTGCAATTGACTACCTTTACATTATAAAATTGAAACGGTAGAAATTTATACGAATGAGAGAAATTCGACAGTAAACCAATGAGAACTGTTCTACTAGTGTCACGGGAACCATATCGATTATTTCAGTGACTGAATTTCACAGGTTTAAAAATGAGACCCAAGAGGTGTGGCGACTAGTTCGTCCTTTATCGACGGCTGTAGGGGACACTTTCATTAAAGACAGTTCACGGTAAACTGAGCAATTTTGAAAGCCCTGCTTAAGATATACTCGTGTGCATAGTTTGTATCCTTACACCATATGTAAGATCAACATTGGCCATAGGTCTTATCACTTTATTCGTGCTTCGGTCTAGCAAAACTATGAAATTATTAAATTAATTACAAATTTTCAAATTTGCTCATTTTTCCGGTTATAAGCACTGAAAAAACAGATAGCAAAATAAATCATTCCAGTATTCACGAATGTTAACCCAGTACTTTAAATTAACATTTAAGGCATGGAACTACTTTCCTTCTGTCGTTACCTACCAACTTTACTTGGTGCATGAAAGTCAGTGTGCCCATTAAAATATATGCAGATACGGGCAGTGCCATTTTTTAAAGGTTGATTTCAAAAGTGCTCAAATAATTGTGAACAGCCTATATAAAGTTTATTCACGACAAAGTGAGCACTCTTGAAATCAACCTGTGAAAAAAATCACTGCCCGTAATTACGTATATTTTAAAGTAAGTAATGACCGCAATACTTACAGTTAAGTTGGCAGCGAACTACGAGAAGTAGTTCCATGTTTTAACATCATAATAGTCCCAAAGTTAAACAATTTTTCTTTTTGATGTATGCAAATAAGTTTGAAATTCGGTGTGATTGTAACACATTCATGTTTCCAACTTTTTCAACTTTTTCACTTCACCAGGCTGACGCAACATTCAAGTTAGCTG
>NQII01001750.1:89231-136673 GCA_002778355.1 Clitarchus hookeri | reverse complement strand
GGCGGAGCAGTATGAGGGTCGTACCCGCGCTTTAATAATTTGAGCATGTACTTGTACACTGGGCATTCCCAAGTTTTCCAAGACCAAGATGTTGCGCTATGACACTTATTACCATAAGTATTGTTTCGTGTCGCTGGTCTGCATCGCTGCCATTGACCCGTCCCGCGCAAGCGTGCGAAAGAGGACAGAGTAGTGGTGTGATAAGCGGGCGGCAAGTCATAAAGGAATGTTTGTAGGACAGGCGAGCGATAATCAAACAAACGTTTTAAGTTACAAATGCATGCCACCGTGCATTCCTCTGCATGCCACCGCGATAAGCCTATGGTGGCTCACACGCTCCTGACCTTCAGCAGATTAAATTTCTGCGTTTATCTGAAGGAATGCTCTGGTTTAATGCCCTAGTTTTCTTCAGCGTGACTCGGAGTGCAGCTAACATTCCAGTTGAGGTCGACTGATAACTATATAGGCGCGACGGTCCTCCGAGCGGGGAGTTTATGAGAGTCAGGAGTTTGGGCGATTGTAAGATCTTAGCGATAGACGGCGAGCCAGGAGAGCAATTAAAGGGCGATGGAAGTGACCAGCGGGAGTAAAATTTGCGACTGTGAGCATTGGTGCAGTGAAGAGTGTGACTGGCAGGAGGGGCTATTGAACGAGATGCGTGAGTGTAAGACATTTCAAATGATGACAACAGACCGACTGAACATGTATTAATGATGAATGTGAGTTAATTGATTAAAACCAAACCACAACATTGAGAAGTACTTTAATTAGAGTTGAGATAGACATTAAATATTACGCTCACTGTGAAATAGAAAGAGTAATAGTGCGGAAATAGATCATTTAATTTTGTAAATAATAACTGTGTGAATAAATTAAAAATCAAATTCAGTTATTTTATCTTTATTAAGACCTCCATCCCTCATGAACTCGGATACTCCCCTCTGGCGTATTGCAACAGTATTTGCACTTAAATGCATGCAGCGACAGATGTAATGTTTTTAAAACATTGATTTTAAAAGTGTCAACTTATCTAAATATTTTATCATAATAACCCACGTGCCGTGATTAGCTCTTGAGTCGCGGTGCCACCACCCCTTCCCACCGACTGATGACACTTCTGGAGGAAGCCCGACGGCGACCATCATTTCTGAAGGCATGAAATCAGTGATATATAGGTGGCGGAATGTAGTTGTCGGAGACGCAGGAACACCAAGAGAGAACCCACTGCCAAAAACTACGTTCTCGTGGTGCAATGGTAAACCTTCAGACTCGCATTCAGGAGGACCTGGGTTCAAATCCTGGCCCGGCCATCCTGATTTTGGCCTTCCTTGGTTTCACGAAACCACTCCAGGCGAATGCTTACATGGTTCCTTACTACAGTCCATGGCCTATTCATTCTCCGTTCCTGTTTCTCTGAGCAACTTGCTCCGTCTCTAATGACCTCGGCGTTCACAAGACGTTAAGCCCTACCTACCTGCATACCTACTATCTGACGTGTAAAAATCCGGGCTTAAGGTATGCCAGGTGTCTAACCCGAATTTATGTCTTTACGAGAACTACGTAGACTCTAATTACTTTTTTATAGCCGGCTTCATCACTGACGTACACTGGATGACATTTTTCCATATAGGATGATCAATACAGAAATATTTATACTATACAAATTTACGTTTATATTTAACCCGGACTCTAACCCGGAACCTCTCGCACCGTAAGCCCGCACGCAACCAACTGCGTTACGGAGTTCGGCTACTGAAAACGAAATAGTAAACATGGTCTTCTTGCACGAATAGTGGGTGGGTTCAACTGGTAGAAATTTCTGCAATTTCCTGCAGTAGGGCCTATTAGATCTTGATGCTGCTGCACTGAGAGAAAGGTTTGTTTCAGTCAACAAAATACTTGTTTGTCTAGGGCCAAAATATATTTTGTTACCCCAACAAAATATTTGGCTAAGTACATAAAACTTGAAAAGCAACAAAATTATTTTTTTCTTGTAATAAAATACACGCTTCAATAAACAAAACCCTTGAGATGGGCCAAATGAAATTAGACTGTCAACAAAATATTTAGTTGAATGAACTTTATATATTTGTTTGGCCACTCATTCGATTGCCTTCATTAGAAAATACAGCTCGGGAGTTTGTAGGGCCTATATAAATATTTTTGTGGCAATAAGGATAAGACTGCTCGCCTCCCACCAAGGCGAACCGGGTTCAATCCCCGGCTGGGTCACTCCCGGATTTTTGCAAGTGGGAATCGTACCGGACAATGCCTTTGGTGGCGGGTTTTCTCGGGGATCTCCTGTTTATGCCGCCCTTGCATTCCGACGCTGCTCCATTCTCACCTCATTCCATCCTCATCGGCTCTCAAGACCTCGTTGTTAAGATTGGAGTTAACATTAACATATAGTGCCCCTATGCATACAAATATTTTGTTGGCTGAAACAAAACTTTATCTCAGTGTGTAGCAAACAGCGCCTTACACGTTTAAATCGATTAGTCAGACAGTGCAGTCCAGTGTGTACATTGAAAACCACAGCCAGAATAAAAAATATGTTCAACGGCAGGATTAATTTTTCCCGATAGTTCGCCAAAAGAAAAGTTGAATTTTAGCGCTTTCGAAAACATTACGTATTCGTGTCACATAGCCTTATGGCAACCCAGCCAAGTATTCAATCCGCATCGACTACATTCAACTCATTATTCTCCACGCGTGAGAACATGGTAGTGTGCTCACGTAACTCCGCACAGTAAACATCTGAGGAAAGGTTCCAACGAGTTTTTACATCATGTTGAGTATAAGACAACCTTGAGTATTGGGTTATAACCATGATTACCACAAAAACTCAGTTACGATTTTCATAACGTTGGTAGAAATGTTTTGTCGGAAGAAGAGCAGGTTAGCTAGCGTCCAGAATTGAGTAATAATACTGTGTCGTTTTAAAAGAGGAAGAGAATGTTTTTAACCAAATGACTAAATTACAGAAATTATAAAAGCATAAATTTTATATAGAAATTAAATGTACGTACTGATTTCGGAGGATTATGTCATCATTTCTCAAGTGGGTCACTTGACGTAACCTTGCAGTCAAACAGTAAATTAATAGTTATTTGTTTAAAATTATGCACGTGTCTTTTCTTTTACCGCGATACCACACATTTTAATAATAATTAACCTCACTCGACTGCTTATAATAGAATAAATAGCTTGAGTTTTTAGATTACCCCAAACAAACATCTAAAAGAGCTGATCGGAAGAAGTTGTGGCGCAGACAGTAGTGTACTCTCACGTTGGAACCCTGCTTAATACTGACGGATTGCGTAGGAAGCCAACAATCAAGCGCACTGCCCACCATTCAATTTGTATCCCCACCGGATATTCGCGAGCACGGACCACATTAATCTGGGATACCCACCTTTCCTTTTGCCGACGACGACTTCATCGAGATCCAACTTTGTCTCACATGAGTTAATGGTTGAGGACTCAGCAGGTCACTAGCATTCCTGACTCACACTAGTGTGCGTGAGGTTCTATACCGACAAACTATGGTTCTACCAGAGTAGCATATCCTCAGTTCCGGTAAATGGCCGTGTGGTTCGTTTTAATAAGCGCTTTACTTCTTTCTTGTCCATCATATTATGATTCTGGTTAGCTAATAACCATACAAAGAATGAAGATTTTTATCAGGCGTTCGCCATGCCTAGACACACGGAAATTACAGCAGTATGTTTGTCTGCGTACTAGACTACACAGGCTTGGAATCGAGTTATTGTCGTATGTTATTGGTGTATCGTCGTTGGTTCATTGGCTACTGCCACAAGGAGAGACGTTAACTCCCCCTTCTTTTGTTTTGTTTTGCACACTACTGTGTCACTTTGTTGCTCGCTGTTTGTTACTGGCTCTAATCACCCATGCATATCATATCTCTAGTTACATTATACACTGTAAAAAGAATTCTGGCAAACTTCGTAAACTGTAATGGAAGTTTTTAACCTGTGCAGTGTACGGAAATGGTACTACGTATCAGGCTGAAAATATGGGAATATTTAGCATCGCGACTATACAAATTTGGGAACTTACCTGCGCTTTTGACTCTTTCCTGAGTGACTGTAGGGACGATACCATGGATGTATAGGAAAATGTTTTGCCATTCGCAATTTGTTACTGTACGTATACACCAATATGGTAAATTTAGAAATAATTTTTTAGAGTGTACCAGGTGATTCAGGGGGAAACGGGCATACGTTAAAAGGCGATAGTGTGGACCATTCTGAAAGGGAAAACATCAATAAACATATGCTCTATTCGCAATGGTGTCCAAGATACAGCTGTGTGACACGGCGTTTGCCATGTTGGCCATCACTTTAATTAGCAACATAGCATTTGACTACATGAGCTGCAAAATGCATAGAAGTTGGCGGTGGCATTTTTTAACATGTGTTGTAAAGGGAATTCACACAATAAAACCCAACACGCAACGATCTATCACCTGTACCGTTCCCATTCCTGTCAGTTTCACGTAGCTGTCTCTCGGGCACCTTTGCGAATAGAGCATATGTTTATTGATGTTTTTCCTTCAGAGTGGTCCATACTATCACCTAATTTATGTCCGTTTCCCCCTGAAACACCTGGTATCAATGATGTAAGGTTGTTAAAATGAAAAATCTGATTCTTTCTTTGATACCATGTAGATCTGTTGTTATATTACATGTTTATTTGTTATCCCAGAGTTCATTTTAGTGTAGACGGACGTGAATACCTACTACTATATCAATAGTATCCGTGTCTCGTATTTCAACTTTTTGTAGCCTTCACTGATATGCTATAACGCAGTGCGTAGTTTGCATGTTACAGTTTGTATGTAGTTTGTAACGACCCCACAATTTCATGCTACAAAATTTTACCATGCTTCACTTCACATGTCCTCTAGATACTCGTGTAAATGTCGTTTGTGCATTGTTCCCCTGTTAGACTCGGCCAAGTGGTATTCATAACTTCACCCGAGTGCTAAACTTTTTATACTCGTGTCAGTTCGAGAACGACTTCGCCTACCTACAACCAACTCTACTGAAAGGGAGAGATGGAACGACTCACGAAGCACCAACCCCGCCAGCCGTAGGTAGTTGGCAGACGAAAAAGATAGGGTTGACTCACGTAGCAGTAACGTTTCAAGCGGTATCGTGTGCGGAGGGCTGTTTGAGACTGTACGCAATGGCCGAAGGTGATACGGACGGTAAGCGGTAAGTGTTGCGGTAGCAAAGCAGCCTTGGTAACTCGTGTGTGCGCTAGTATTTCGAACGCAAGAAGAAAACCATCCGTGCATTTCTTGCACACATGAAATAAAACTGTATTGTAATTACTATCCTGGTCCATGCCATATTTCTTATTACACCATATGAAATAACTATAAATTATGTAACTAAGTTGTAAAAATTAAACATATCAATAATGTGTTTAATACCACGTATTTTGACACCACGTGTTTGTTATCCCAGAGCTCATTTTAGTGTATATAGACTTGAACGCCTGCTATATACGTTGTATTCGTGTCTTGTATTTCAACATTTGTTTATACCTACCAGTCTTTGGCGTGGTACAAAATAGTGGGTAGTTTGCATGTTACGGTTTGTATGTAATTCGTGTAAAACAATAAATGATTCCAGTGAGCTTGAAGCTGCAAGTTAATACTGCTGAGTGGAGGATCTAGAGAGACCAATTAAGGGCGTTGGATACCAAAAATGAATTATTTTATAATTGTACAAAACATAGTTAAACTTGTACGCATTGCATGTCATAACATTTTCACGGAATAAAAACATTTTACACTTCAAATTTTTAAAATAATTTTATGTCAAATCCAAAATTTTTGTGTTTTGCAGCAGCTATAATAACAAACACTAATCAGGTTGTAGAAATGAAAAAAATTACAACATAAAATAATACCGTGGGATACCGTTTGACATATATGTTACCACCAAATAACAGTTCATGCATAAAAAAAAAGTTAAAATATGCAAAAAAAAATTACGGTTAACTTTTTTTATAAATGGTTTGTTGTTTGGTGATTACATACGTGTCACGCGGTAGCTCATGGGCTTAGTTACTTTGTAAATATTTTCATTCGTACTACTTAGTTAGTATTTGTTATTACAGCTGCAACAAAACAGAAGAATTTGGTTTTTTACATCAAATTATTACAAAAATATAAAGTGAATTTTTTTTTATTCTAAGAAAATGCCATCAAATACAATGAGTACGAGTTCAACAATATTTGATACAAATATAAAATTATTAATTTTTTGGGGTTCGACACCCATAAGGAGAGAACTACCTGAGTGGTGGTGTTGGGGANTGTGTCGAGGAGCTGCAGCTACTGCCTTCCATCCGCCACGTCTCCTTTGTCCAATAGTTTCCTTTATTTGCGGTAAGTGGCTTCCCATTGGCTGAGCTCGAAGTCCCAAGTTACAGCGGCGCTACTATAGTTCAGAGTCTTGCACGGCGAGTGGGTGAGCGGAGGTCCAGTGACACACGTGAAACTAACATTTGCACTTTTATGGCGTCTAGAGTGTTGAATCACAACGCGAAAAGGTAGGGTCTCTATACATAGTGGTCACGTGACCTGTACTCCACAACGTAAATGTTTAAACTGCCGTCAAATAAATTCGTCAAGCGTTACAGTTATTCAGTCAAAGAAGAAAACGACTAAAGTACTACGCCACACATTGAGGGTGTTCGGTGATGCAGTATCGTGACTGATTATCTTTCCACAAATTGTGGTTTTGATCCTCGTTGGCTACACTGATGGTAGTTTCTCATGCCCATGCCAAGCCAGGGGCGCAGGAACAGGGGTACATTGTACCCCGTTCCAATTTTTGTTGTTGGGTACAAACAACTATAGTAATTGTACTCTCCCCAATTATATTACCGTCACAACCTTCGGTGCCTTAATAAAATTGTACAGCTATAGCAATCTTGATTACAGCAAAATTTTATGATATGCTGCAGCAGAAAAATTTTGTATACTGTTAACAGATATATTAAAAAAACCAAAGCAATGAAATTTCAATTATTAAAATTAAAAACTTAATCTACCGAGGAAAACCTTCCGAATTATCTTTCTCTTTCCCCGCCAGAAACAAGCAGTCGAAAACCAGCAATTACTTTGACTCGGGTCTCAACCTGCATCCCATCCTCCACTAAATTAAAAATGTTCCAGCGCCACTTATGCGTTTCATTAAATAAGAACCTTCCGGAATCCTTGCCTATTATTTTAACATCCTGATTAGACTATGTTACGGGACGATATCATTATTATCAGTATCATTTTGAATGAACATCGTTTATACTACCCTCGTCAATCCGGATTTCCGGTTACCGAATCGAAAATTAGTCGTTACGTATGCTACTATGCATTCTGTTTTGTTAGTCAATAACTGCACGTACACGTCAAACAAATTTGGCACAGAAGAATTCACTGATCACCTCATTTACATGTGACAAGTGACAAATGAAATATGTTTCGATTTGCTTTACAGAATGCACTATGGTGGTGTGTGAACAAATTAATTCAATTCCACCATATTATGTGTGTGTTTGTTAATGAATATATTCAAAGTGACAGAATGGACTAGTCAAACAGAGGACACTCCAGGTGTTGGTACAGGAACAAAACACAATTCAGCATTACATTCTAAAAAAAAAAAGTAAACCTCAAACAACAAAAACACATCATGTAGGTTGTGGCAAAAGTAATATTTGCTAATAAATAACATTATTTATTTCCCTAGTGGGGAAAGGATTTTTTTAAAAATAATTTATATTCAAAAATAAATTTTCACTGATCTGAAATTATTTAAATCAAATTAAAATGGTTTAAAATGGACTTTTAAACATAACTTACCTAGTAAATTACTTTGATAATTACTGTTGAAAGTTTGAAAAATTTTAAACAAAAGAAAAAACGTCCGTTACATTTAACTGTAAAACCTTTCTTAATGCTCGACGGTGTTCAGTAATAAAACATTTAAAAAAACTGGTCTTTAAAGCTTGTTATGGACATAAAAACGTGTTTCGCACACAAATACATTTAACTGCGCCTTTTGGTAGTATCTTCAATTTATTTTATGAACGGGATAGAAGAACACAGTTCCTTACCGGCATACTGTATAAGAAGGAATTGATTTTATGTAGACTTAAAAAATATTTATGCCAATGCAGCAACTGGGCATAATTATGTAAATNAGGAATTGATTTTATGTAGACTTAAAAAATATTTATGCCAATGCAGCAACTGGGCATAATTATGTAAATAAATCGGTGTGGCACAACTTCCATACATAATACCATGCTATCTCTTAATTTTATCTTGTCAATCGTAGTGCAGAGCTACACACAGCACGTCCGCTCACTGTGATGATGTAGAACATTCTGCCCGTGCATTCTAAAAGCCGGCGGTTCTCGCCCGCAACGTCTTTTCAAACGTCACGTGGCAAATTTATGTACACGATAAATCATGCAAGCAAGCGTTCCAAGTTTAACGAAAATTAAAATAAATAACATTAAAACAAGTTTCGCTCACACACAATTTATCGCAGACATAAATAAAATTAAATGCTGAGCACCTGACACTCGGCCGAACCTCAACGACTATAATTCAAACATCAACAAAATAATGAAAAGAAAATTACTTACGTTAACCAAACAGAAAATTATAAAATAAATATATAATAATATTACATTCCATCAATCTTCTTTTTTTAAGTCACAAAAAAAAATTGTATTCAAAATTTAGAGTACCATTCACGTCTCTAGCTTAAATGCAAAGCATACCTAAGTCACAAAATTACAAAAAAAAATTTCAAAACACAAACAAACATAAAATAAATACTTAAAATAAAAAAAATTACACTGTATACAGATATGATATGTTGTAGCACAGTAACATAAATATATTTGTGTTTGTGACAATGTCATGGCGTGACTGATCGACGCAATAATACCGGTCAACAAAGCCATGACAATGTTAAATTTTGCTTGTGGCAAGTGTTCAGTTAAGCAACTTTAGCATTGTACGATTTGTTAAATAAAATATGCATACTAAGTGTTTTTATGTTTTATATATGTGAAAATAAAGGGTTATTTCTTACAGGTTAAGCAGGGCCGCATACAACAGCTACTGAAAAAGAGAAGGCAGGGGGCTCGAGTTTTATAACAGAGTAAAATTTACGAAGACAAAAATATTCCCGGTGTTCTTGTAGCAAGTTTCACAGATTTACTGGCTTCGTCATGTAAATACATAAAAATGTTTGCACGGGATAATTATACACACATTGTGATGATACAAATATGAAACAAAAAACTATCACCATCCTGCTATGACGTAGAGTAAAAAAAGTTCACTTTAATTTAATTATTTTTTAAATCGCAGTTCTATAAATGGAAGTAAAAATTTCATTTGCCGTTCAATATATACGCTCTTATAAATTAATACAGGACGCCTCTTAAATTTAAAATAGGTCCGGCTGTATCTCAGTAATGTCATGCGTTTTTAAAACAAAAATATCTAGAAACGGTTGGATAAAAATTATAAATATTTTTTGACAAACTTACTTCTCTTTATGATGAATGAGAAATCAAACAGNGCATGTTACGGTTTGTATGTAATTCGTGTAAAACAATAAATGATTCCAGTGAGCTTGAAGCTGCAAGTTAATACTGTCCAGTGGAGGATCTAGAGAGACCAATTAAGGGCGTTGGATACCAAAAATGAATTATTTTATAATTGTACNATACTGTCCAGTGGAGGATCTAGAGAGACCAATTAAGGGCGTTGGATACCAAAAATGAATTATTTTATAATTGTACCAAACATAGTTAAACTTGTACGCATTGCATGTCATAACATTTTCACGGAATAAAAACATTTTACACTTCAAATTTTTAAAATAATTTTATGTCAAATCCAAAATTTTTGTGTTTTGCAGCAGCCATAATAACGAATAATAATGAGGTTGTAGAAATGAAAAAAATTACAACATAAAATAATACCGTGGGATACCGTTTGACATATATGTTACCACCAAATAACAGTTCATGCATTAAAAAAAAGTTAAAATATGCAAAAAAAAATTACGGTTAACTTTTTTTATAAATGGTCTGTTGTTTGGTGATTACATACGTGTCACGCGGTAGCTCATGGGCTTAGTCACTTTGTAAATATTTTCATCCGTACTACTTAGTTAGTATTTGTTATTACAGCTGCAACAAAACAGAAGAATTTGGTTTTTTACATCAAATTATTCAAAATATATAAAGTGAATTTTTTTTTATTCTAAAAAAATGCCATCAAATACAATGAGTACGAGTTCAACAACGTTTGATACAAATATAAAATTATTAATTTTTTGGGGTTCGACACCCATAAGGAGAGAGGGCTACCTAAATGGTGGTGTTGGGGAGGGAGGTGAAAAAAAAGTAAGTTTGTTGTTTACCTGTTCCATTAAACGTGGAAACAATGTTTCTGTGTCGAGGAGCTGCAGCTACTGCCTCCCATCCGCCACGTCTCCTTCGTCCAATAGTTTTCTTTAATTTGCTGTAAGTGGCTTCCCATTGGCCGAGCTCGAAGTCCAAAGCTACAGCGGCGCTACTATAGTTCAGAGTCTTGCACGGCGAGTCGGGTGAGCGAAGGTCCAGTGACACACGTGAAACTAACATTTGCGCTTTTATGGCGTCTAGAGTGTTGAATCACAACGCGAAAAGGTAGGCTCTCTGTACATAGTTGTCACGTTACCTGTAGTCCACAACGTCAATGTTTACACTGCCGTCAAATAAATTCGTCAAACGTTACAGTTATTCAGTCAAAGAAGAAAACGACTAAAGTACTACGCCACACATTGAGGGTGTTCGACGATGCAGTATCGTGACTGATTATCTTTCCAGAAATTGTGATTTTGATCCTCGTTGGCTACACTGATAATAGTTTCTCATGCCTATGCCAAGCCAGGGGCGCAGGAACAGGGGTACAATGTACCCCCTTCCAATTTTTGTGGTTGGGTACAAACAACTATAGTAATTGTACTCTACCCCAATTATTTTACCGTCACGACCTTCAGTACCTTAATAAATTGTACAGCTATAGCAATCTTGATTACAGCAAAATTTTATGATATGCTGCAGCAGAAAAATGTTGTATACTGTTAAGAGATATATTAAAAAATTCAAAGCAATGAAATTTCAATTATTAAAATTAAAAAACTTAGTCTACAGAGAAAAACCTTCCGAATTACCTTTCTCTTTCCCGCCAGAAACCAGCAGTCTCGAAAACCAGCAATTACTTTGACTCGGGTCTCAACCTGAACCCCATCCTCCACTAAATTAAAAATGTTCCAGCGCCACTTATGCGTTTCATTAAATAAGAACCTTCCGGAATCCTTGGCTATTATTTTAACATCCTGATTAGACTATGTTACGGGACGATATCATTATTATCAGTATCATTTTGAATGAACATCGTTTATCCTACCCTCGTCAATCCGGATTTCCGGTTACCGAATCGAAAAGTAGTCATTATGTACGCTACTATACATTCTGTTTTGTTAGTCAATAACTGCACGTACACGTCAAACAAATTTGGCACAGAATAATTCACTGATCACCTCATTTACATTGCTATTAACCTAGCACATTTGTAGACGGCCTTTGTAAAATATAACTGCCCGGAACTGCCTGTTCTAAACACTAACTTGCATTTTTAGAATAATTTTGGCTGGGAATCATGAAAATAAGTTATCTATAATAAATTATTATTAAAAGTCTAATGTTCAATTTAAGTGACAAATTAAATATGTTTCGATTTGCTTTATAGAGTGCACTATGGTTGTTTGTGAACAAATTAATTCAATTCCACCATATTATGTGTGTGTTTGTTAATTAATATATTCAAAGTGACAGAATTGACTAGTCAAACAGAGGACACTCCAGGTGTTGGTACAGGAACAAAACACAATTCAGCATTACATTCTAAAAAAAAAGTGAACCTCAAACAACAAAAACACATTATGTAAGTTGTGGCAAAAGAAATATTTGCTAATAAATAACATTCTTTATTTCCTCAGTGGTGTTGATGTAGGACTGTACATATGCTATCCACAAATAAAAAAATAAGGGATTTTTAAAAAAATTATTTATATTCAAAAATAAATTTTTACTGTTCTGAAATTATTCAAATCAAATTCAAATGGTTTAAAATGGGCTTTTATACATAACTTGCCTGGTAAATTACTTTGATAATTACTGTTGAAAGTTTGAACAATTTTAAACAAAAGAAAAAAGTCCGTTACATTTAACTGTAAAACCTTTCTTAATGTTCGACGGTGTTCAGTAATAAAACATTAAAAAAACTGGTCTTTAGAGCTTTTTATGGACATAAAAACGTGTTTTACACACAAATGCATTTAACTGCGCCTTTTGGTAGTATCTTCAAATTTTTTTATGAACGGAATAGAAGAACACAGTTCCTTACCGGGATACTGGATAAGAAGGAATTGATTTTATGTAGACTTAAAAAATATTTATGCCAATGCAGCAACTGGGCATAATTATGTAAATAAATCGGAGTGGCACAACTTCCATGCATAATACCATGCTATCTCTTAATTTTATCTTGTCAATCGTAGTGTAGAGCTACACACAGCACGTCCGCTCACTGTGATGATGTAGAACATTCTGCCCGTGCATTCTAAAAGCCGGCGGTTCTCGCCCGCAACGTCTTTTCAAACGTCACGTGACAAATTTATGTACGCGATAAATCATGCAAGCAAGCGTTCCAAGTTTAACGAAATTTAAAATAAATAACATTAAAACAAGTTTCGCTCACACACAATTTATCGCAGACATAAATAAAATTAAATGCTGAGCACCTGACACTCGGCCGAACCTCAACGACTATAATTCAAACATCAACAAAATAATGAAAAGAAAATTACTTACGTTAACCAAACAGAAAATTATAAAATAAATATATAATAATATTACATTCCATCAATCTTCTTTTTTTAAGTCACAAAAAAAAATTGTATTCAAAATTTAGAGTACCATTCACGTCTCTAGCTTAAATGCAAAACATACCTAAGTCACAAAATTACAAAAAAAAAATTTCAAAACACAAACAAACATAAAATAAATACTTAAAATAAAAAAAATTACACTGTATACAGATATGATATGTTGTAGCACAGTAACATAAATATATTTGTGTTTGTGACAATGTCATGGCGTGACTGATCGACGCAATAATACCGGTCAACAAAGCCATGACAATGTTAAATTTTGCTTGTGGCAAGTGTTCAGTTAAGCAACTTTAGCATTGTACGATTTGTTAAATAAAATATGCATACTAAGTGTTTTTATGTTTTATATATGTGAAAATAAAGGGTTATTTCTTACAGGTTAAGCAGGGCCGCATACAACAGCTACTGAAAAAGAGAAGGCAGGGTGNTATGTGAAAATAAAGGGTTATTTCTTACAGGTTAAGCAGGGCCGCATACAACAGCTACTGAAAAAGAGAAGGCAGGGGGCTCGAGTTTTATAACAGAGTAAAATTTACGAAGACAAAAATATTCCCGGTGTTCTTGTAGCAAGTTTCACAGATTTACTGGCTTCGTCATGTAAATACATAAAAATGTTTGCACGGGATAATTATACACACATTGTGATGATACAAATATGAAACAAAAAACTATCACCATCCTGCTATGACGTAGAGTAAAAAAAGTTCACTTTAATTTAATTATTTTTCAAATCGCAGTTCTATAAATGGAAGTAAAAATTTCATTTGCCGTTCAATATATACGCTCTTATAAATTAATACAGGACGCCTCTTAAATTTAAAATAGGTCCGGCTGTATCTCAGTAATGTCATGCGTTTTTAAAACAAAAATATCTTGAAACGGTTGGATAAAAATTATAAATATTTTTTGACAAACTTACTTCTCTTTATGATGAATGAGAAATCAAACAGNAGAAACGGTTGGATAAAAATTATAAATATTTTTTGACAAACTTACTTCTCTTTATGATGAATGAGAAATCAAACAGGAATAAATAATATCTTCAATAACTGGAAATTTCAACTGAGCCTTTTATTTTCGATAGCCGAAAACACATCCATAAAATCACCGGGAAAAACAAAGATCACAACATTAAAAGTCTTAATATAAATAAGAATAGTTCTAAAATTTACAATTTCGTAAAATACAAGTTTAGTATCCAAGACAGTAAGGAGGCTACGCGAGATTACAAAAGCATAAACTAGTAGAAAATATATTTAGTAATCATGACAGATATATTGTGGCTTTGATTATAAACAAACTTTTTAAAATACATAACTAACATATTTCCTATTAAAAAACCCGGTTACGGGTTACGAGTGCAACCAGTTAGTGGCCATAGGAAGTTGTAAATGTCGCTTGTCAGGCTGGGTTATCTGCGTTAGCACGTAGATATGTAGGGTCTAGAGCCGGCCCAAGGCTGCCAGGTTTGCTTGTTCGCCAGCTGAGAGTCTTCAAAACTAACGCTATGCGAGTATACAAAACGTTCCAGATACATGAAAAATAAACGAGTGCTAGGCGGCGATTATTGTTAATACTTCATAGCAGAGTATTATAGGCATGGCAAACTGAGCACTTTTGAAAGCCCTGCTTAAGATCTTCTTATGTGAAAAGTATGTATTATTCCACCATATGTACAATTAACACTGTCACGGGCTTGATCACTTTATTCATGCGTCATTCAAGTGGAACGGTAGAATTATTAAATAGTAAATATTTCACAAATATGCTCATTCTTACACATATATGCAATTAAAAAACCAGAAAGCACAAGAAATTATTTCGGTATTAACAAATGTTTACCTAACAATTCTAATTCGGTTCGCCGTTACCAACTTTACTGGGCGCATGCGAGTAAGTATGTCCATTATAATATATGCAGGTAGTGGCAGTGACATTTTTCAAAGGTTGATTTCGTATGTGCTCAATTAACCGTGAACAGTCTATTATTCAAAACGTGAATATTGTTTAAACATTTGCATGTTCCTGAAATTAACTTGTGACTTGTGATATTACCATAGTTTCTACTAAGACACTCGCATACAATTAATGAGGTAAACTTGTTGGTTATAATTTTCGTTCCACAAAATNACCATAGTTTCTACTAAGACACTCGCATACAATTAATGAGGTAAACTTGTTGGTTATAATTTTCGTTCCACAAAATGTTTACTTTTATTATACTTGCAGGCTGTGTCCCACTTCGTGATAAGGATTACTGCGTGGCGTTTGTAGATATAAGTTAGGTTAGTGTAAAACTTCACCTGGATTGCGTTGTGTTTATCGAACGACTGGGGTAAATAATAATAAAAACAACATGACTGACTGGGTCATAATCCAGCATATTAAGAAGTACTACTGAAGCCACGTTCTGTAATTAACATAAACAGAAAAAAAAANTAATATATGCAGGTAGTGGCAGTGACATTTTTCAAAGGTTGATTTCGTATGTGCTCAATTAACCGTGAACAGTCTATTATTCAAAACGTGAATATTGTTTAAACATTTGCATGTTCCTGAAATTAACTTGTGACTTGTGATATTACCATAGTTTCTACTAAGACACTCGCATACAATTAATGAGGTAAACTTGTTGGTTATAATTTTCGTTCCACAAAATTTTTACTTTTATTATACTTGCAGGCTGTGTCCCACTTCGTGATAAGGATTACTGCGTGGCGTTTGTAGATATAAGTTAGGTTAGTGTAAAACTTCACCTGGATTGCGTTGTGTTTATCGAACGACTGGGGTAAATAATAATAAAAACAACATGTCTGACTGGGTCATAATCCAGCATATTAAGAAGTACTACTGAAGCCACGTTCTGTAATTAACATAAACAGAAAAAAAAAAATGCTATGAATGGCGGGAAATCCTAGGGAGGCAATCACGGTTGTCATGAGCTGCCTGATCAGGGAAAGTTTCTAGTATAGAAGCAAAGCAAGAGATAAATACACATTGCGAGTCAGTCAGCGTAACTGCGAGTTTTTACTCACGTACACTTTTTATTCCCGAGTTCAAGAGTGGCCAAATAAGTTCCGGGGCAAATGAAATCAGCGAATATGATATCCTACATAAAAAATAAACAAAATATATATCAAGCAACTAAAATTAAATTGTTAATTCTTACATCGGAGTTAATCATGGGTGAAAGCAGGCTTCTCAACAAAGTTCTATTCGATTAGTAATGCTCAGACATTATATCTGAACGTACTTTGCTGTTTTCAACAAGGGCTTTAAAATTTTACCATTGAATATTTCTACCCGGTTTGTGACGACCGATGGCTAATTCTTGTACTGAGTGTGTTTTGTCGAGCGGTAGTGTATTTGAGTAACATTTGGGAGGTCGTAGTTTCGATCTCGGGTGACTGCACTAGATATAGCTTTTCCGTGTGATTTTCTATCCTCATTCCAGCCAAAAGCCAATGAGTGCAGCTACACGCATTGGCTCAAGACCTTGACGGCTGCTTTGGGGCTGCGGTGGTGCAGTGAGCAGACCACTCGCCACTCGCATGACGTTCGATTTGGGTTTGATTCCCGGCAGGCTCAAGCCCGAATTTTCGCATGTGGGAAACGTGGCGGGTGTAGCCATTGATACCGATGAGTTTTCTCGTAGTACTCCCGTTTCTACCACCGTTTAATTCCATCGCTGCCCCATATCCACCTTACTTCACCCCCAACCGGCGCTAAAGATAGCTGTTTAGAGGTCGTGAAAAAATTAATACTTTATAATTAAAATTAAACTTTTCTAGTAGCCAATATAGAAAATCCATCAAAGGACAATCCCAGACAGCAATTTGCCAACTTTGTGAACAAATATTTTGTGAGGCTGACGCATTTCTTTGCGGCCCAAAATATTATCCTAAAATAACGCATGACTTTGGTAAACTAAGTTATATATTCACAAATCTGGCAGAAACTATTGAATAGGATTGCAGTTTCTTAGTTTTTCAATACTGGCTTACAAAGATGTGTAGACTTCAGTTAACACCGTGTTGTGTAATTTTTTCGGCAACCTCTGGAGAAGGGGGTTAAATCCTTGAGGTACTTAATCGTTATTGAAAGAAAGGAGGGATGAAATAATGTTTCTATCTTTTCCCATTCGTAATTTAAAGTATCGTCTTCAACGATGTCATTATGTACGGAACCAATTACTCGGACAGTCAGTAGCAATAAAGAAATAGGCCACGGTTAGGTCTCTTCCTCATGTTGAATTTTATATTTATTTGACATAACTTTCTTACATTTTGCAAATGCCTTCCAATGCAGTCGCCAATTTTATCCGCTCATTATGTGGTGATCGCGAAACGGCAAAAATATATCAACAATTAAAAAATTACGCTGCACTATCACATTATAATTATGTGACAGAAGTTCGGAATTCAAGTATGTTCTACATCGTAATATATATTGCCAGAGAAGTATAGTTATAGTTTCAAAAATGTGTCCCTAAACAAGTGAAATAAGCTAAAGAACAGTAACTCAACATGGCGTGTAAGGCCGAGTCTTAGAGATCTTTTGCCCAGAGTGATGAAGCCGGCAACATTATGTTACGTCGGCGTCAGCGACCTCTACCCTGACCGGTCCTCCAAATGGTCAGTGCACTGCGTTCAGCCGGCCGTCTTCGAGTGAAGGCCAACTAAGAGAGAGNTCATTATGTGGTAATCGCGAAACGGCAAAAATATATCAACAATCAAAAAATTACGCTGCACTATCACATTATAATTATGTGACAGAAGTTCAGAATTCAAGTATGTTCTACATCGTAATATATATTGCCAGAGAAGTATAGTTATAGTTTCAAAAATGTGTCCCTAAACAAGTGAAATAAGCTAAAGAACAGTAACTCAACATGGCGTGTAAGGCCGAGTCTTAGAGATCTTTTGCCCAGAGTGATGAAGCCGGCAACATTATGTTACGTCGGCGTCAGCGACCTCTACCCTGACCGGTCCTCCAAATGGTCAGTGCGCTGCGTTCAGCCGGCCGTCTTCGAGTGAAGGTCAACTAAGAGAGAGAGAGAGAGAGAGAGAAAGTGAAAAAAAAAATGTCTGGACCGCAGAATTAGCTGCTCGATTAATGTGCGAAGGTGACTGCACTGCATTATACACCGCACAGACATCCACAGAAAAGTGTATGGAAGTGTTTGACAAATCACTAAGATACTGACCCGGTGAGTAGACTGTATGTCATGCAAATGGATGGGCATGTTCCCATCCCTGGTATGTTAAGTAAGCGCGCAAGATTTTAGCGGATCAAGGCCACCCATGAAGCAAATTCTGCAGCATAAATAAACCAATGACAAGGCACGTCTAGTTATGTAGTCTCCAGAGGCACCTTATTTTTCAACTAAATACACTTTTGAAATGAAAATCTGCTTGTTTTTTTTTCCCCCCACTTGAAGGAGGATCAGTGTGAATGAAAGAGAGGAGTCCTGCGTCAAGCGGCCAACGGACACCCCTATCGTTCTCGACCACCCTGAAGACAACAGCAGTATCCAAATTCACCAGCTAAGAGCTCTTATCTGGCTTCGTGCCCTAGAAAAGTGCGTCAAGGTTGTGACGTCACTTTGCCCCTCTGTCCAAATTCTAAGAGAGGGAACTAATATACCCTAGAATGTCCACTTCAGCCAAGGGTACACGAATCATACCCATCTCGAACCATTGGTTAGTTTTCGATGCTCTACTTTTTGAAGTATTTGCACGCAATACTAAATTTGGACACAGCCAGCATGATATGAGATGAGTCCTCCACAAGCTTATTCGAAAAATACAGCAAGAAAACTTCCTATCCCNGGACACAGCCAGCATGATATGAGATGAGTCCTCCACAAGCTTATTCGAAAAATACAGCAAGAAAACTTCCTATCCCTAAGGAAGTGTGACTGAATCAAGACCCTCAGCTTTCCTAAGTTATAGAGCTGAGTATCGTGTGTCCAACATAACCTTATCTTTGGGTGCGTCCAGCGTCTGAAACAGACGATGATGGGTGTTTAGCTCGAAGATTTGTCGGACGTTAAAGGCGTATTAGTCAGGATACTTCTGCTGTGGTCTACCATCAGTCTTCCGCAGTGTGGGGATAAATACACAATCCCAAAATCTAGTTCCAAGCCCAGGAGGGAAATATTCCAAACCTGAAAAATCAAATCTGGGGTCTATGTAATACATAGGTTCAGCGTCCTAACCACTACACCAGAAAAAAAATTAATTTTCACTGTTTCCGAGGAACTCTCTTGAGTCTTCGATGGCCACTGATCGCTTAGCGCGTAGCTCGAGATTGACGAGGAAGTCGGATCAGCGACGTTCCCACATCTAACAATGACATCGCTCAGTAGTCTAACATCGAGCAGCGGTAAACCACTGGACTCGCATTCAAAAGGGCACGGGTTTGATTTCCGATCCGGAAATCCATTTTTCGGTTTGGAGCCGCGGCGGTGAAGCGGCTAGAGCTCTCGACTCCCACCAAAGCAAACACAATTCGATTTTAGGTGGGGTAGCTTCCTGTTTTTCGCACGTGGGAATCGTGCCGGACNGACTCCCACCAAAGCAAACACAATTCGATTTTAGGTGGGGTAGCTTCCTGTTTTTCGCACGTGGGAATCGTGCCGGACGATGCCGCTGATCGGCGGTTTTTCTCAGGGATCTCCCATTTCCACCGCCCTTGCATTCCGGCTCTGCCCCACTTCCACATCGTTTCACCCTCATCGGCTCTCAAGACCTCATGTTGTTGAGAACTGCCCAAATATCTCCACTGATTTGAATTTGCCACTGTTTTCCGAAACCACTACAGGCGAACACTTGGTTCCTTCATACGTATAGGCCATGGTCGATTCCTTACCCGTTCCTGCTTTTCGGAGCAACTATCTCCCTCTCCCAACTAACCTAGTGCACAGTCAGTAGCTAACACATCTCACTTCCCTTTTCCTGGCCACGCGCGGAAAATTTTGGGACCAAAGCCCCGTCGCCCAATGTAACAGACGAAAGGAACGCGCAGTCTTGCGGCGTGTTTGGAACTGACCAGTTTGTAATTAGTTTGCGATTTCGTGCGTTTTAATTTAGATGCGGTCGGCAGCCGTTTCACAATCGCAAGAATAAGTCCACAAGACCCTAATAAAACCACCTAAATAAAAATTCGAGAAACGCCTATGCTAAAAATCGCACTTAATTATGTACGCAGTCATATCCGAAATGCCCTCAAAGCGTTACATTAGTACATAATAACTGCAACACTAATATATTTAAAAAAAAAAAAATGCTTAATATCAAGATGGTTTTACGGTTTTGTTATTAATTCATATTTATTGGTGATCATTTATTTCAACGTATTTAAGGTGATTGTGTAGGCATATTTAGGTGTATATTTCGAAGGTTAAACACAATATGACTGTGATTGGACGATTTCGTATTTGGAAAAATTGGCAATTTTTTTGTTTCGTTGTGTGTACAATAAGAAATAATTTTGGAAATAAGCCGTTGCAGAGTTTTATCGTTTTANGCAGGCGAACACTTGGTTCCTTCATACGTATAGGCCATGGTCGATTCCTTACCCGTTCCTGCTTTTCGGAGCAACTTTCTCCCTCTCCCAACTAACCTAGTGCACAGTCAGTAGCTAACACATCTCACTTCCCTTTTCCTGGCCACGCGCGGNTTCTCCCTCTCCCAACTAACCTAGTGCACAGTCAGTAGCTAACACATCTCACTTCCCTTTTCCTGGCCACGCGCGGAAAATTTTGGGACCAAAGCCCCGTCGCCCAATGTAACAGACGAAAGGAACGCGCAGTCTTGCGGCGTGTTTGGAACTGACCAGTTTGTAATTAGTTTGCGATTTCGTGCGTTTTAATTTAGATGCAGTCGGCAGTCGTTTCACAATCGCAAGAATAAGTCCACAAGACCCTAATAAAACCACCTAAATAAAAATTTGAGAAACGCCTATGCTAAAAATCGCACTTAATTATGTACGCAGTCATATCCGAAATGCCCTCAAAGCGTTACATTAGTACATAATAACTGCAACACTAATATATTAAAAAAAAAATTATGGTTAATATCAAGATGGTTTTACGGTTTTGTTATTAATTCATATTTATTGGTGATCATTTATTTCAACGTATTTAAGGTGATTGTGTAGGCATATTTAGGTGTATATTTCGAAGGTTAAACTCAATATGACTGTGATTGGACGATTTCGTATTTGGAAAAATTTACAATTTTTTTGTTTCGTTGTGTGTACAATAAGAAATAATTTTGGAAATAAGCCGTTGCAGAGTTTTATCGTTTTATCGCAGGAAATCCTGAATGTGACGTTGATACACAAATACACCAGAAAACGAACTAACACTTGCTGCTGTCAACAGATGCGTAAATATTCAACACACAGAGAACTCTGCAAAAGCAAGTAAACTAGTATCCTCGAAGGAAACGAGATGTAAACACTATAACCAATAATCTGATGAAATCATATATATGCAGAGAGAGAGAGAGAGAGAGAGAGAGAGAGAGAGACAGACAGACAGAGACAAGAGTTATGTGTCAGGATGACACGATGAAGAAAACACAGACAAACCTAATACAGTTCCTACGATGAATTTCTTCTGCGGAATTCTCTAATACCAAATACCCATTGAGAACAAGTAATCCTTTTTACCTTACATACGTGTGTTTTTGTAATATTACGTATTTCTCTACACTATACTGTACAACAAAGCCTTGTAATGGTTTACGTTCAGACTAATACTTCATTAAAGTCATAACACACTTTGCAAAGGTCATTCAAAGGTCACGAAATGTACTACGAAACCCGTCCTCATTTTTGTGTAACTGATTCACGTTCAACCGAACACTTTTTAAAGCCTTGCTCAGTTTATTCTTTCTGCCCCCCCCCCNTCCCTGTGTATTCTTCCACCACGAGTAAAAATAAAAATGCCTTGCGCCTAATTTCTAGTGTCTATTGTCACAAACACAGATTACTCACTCTAACGCGCACCGTATTAAATTAATCAAATTTTTCCGTCCGTCAAGTCTAAACATTTCACTATTAGTTGTATGTTAAAACATCGCAATCGACATTACTGCAAGTATTACATGCAGTGTTCTAATTTAATACAGAGGCGCATCTACGGGTAATAATATTTTCGAAAATGTTGATTTCCAAAAATTTTAGTCAAGCGGGAAACAGCTGTGTAGTGTATTCGCTGTTACTTACAACTTTTCCGAAGCCCTGCTGAAGTTCTACTTTTGAGATACTCGTTAAGTATCCTTCCTCCATACGTAAACAAAACGCCAAGGAGAAATAAACGCACTGACTTGTGTGCTGGACAGACAATACAGAAAGTACATTAATGTAAACAGAAGCATAAAACGCTCGTGGTATATGATTTATTTAGAAAAAAAACCGAACATGTCATGCCTATGGTGATTTTCCAAAGGTTTTATTCAGAAAGTGTGTCGGTACTGTGAATAGACTACGCAGAAAGTAAAGGGATGTACACAATGAAAAAATTAAGCAGTAAGCTTCATAAATTCAATTGACGCAATTACGATTCTTCTGCATAAGTGCGACCAGTAGAAATGCATTGTACAGTGTGTTATATGAAATAAAAATAGAAATAGGTTTCCATTTTATAATATTTTGCAGTCGACAATTGTTTTTGGCATGTGGACCAACATAAATAAATGTTAAAATGTCATTATTTTAAATCAGAATTTAAATGATTGTTCATTAAAGTGTATGCTCATCTGTGACTGGCTAAATTGAAGACTTGGGAATTTATATTCCTAATTTCCGATTTTTTCTACATTGAAACTTAGGCATTAAGGAGTTACAACTCATTGTGTATACCTACATTTGAGACAAGGCTATGGAAAAATGTCCAATTTCTACTGCCTAATGTTTACTGCTTAAGACGGCGTGGGGCATAACTTAACTTCAAACACGTAGATTAAAGTCGACAGGTTTTTATCAGCAATAATTAAAAAACAAAAAAAGGTACTCCTGACTTTTTCGCCAACTTTGTAACTATTTTACCACATAGGTGTGTTTATTTTTCAAAATATGTTGCATCGAGATAACACATAACAATTTACGGCGTTAGTAACAGCTCAGCAAGAACGCATCGCTCTGGTAAAATACTTGCTCACTAAGTTAATAAAATCAATTATAGTCAATTCGCGGTTTTTGAGAAAATGAGTGCGTTGGTAATGCCTGGTAAGAAATAGTTCTGATGAAAAATATTATTACTCTGAGTGCGCACGAATTCGGTGCACTGTCCCTTTGGAGCAATTTTATAAAATTTGATAAGCTTAGTTTGTAGGAGGCGGAGGAATATCCTGGAAGTAGAATTTTAGCCGGGACTTCAGAAAGGTTGGAAGTAACCGTGAATGGACCATATTTAGAATTGCCCTGCCTTGGTTTTTCTGTATTGGCTTTCATAAAATTGTTAAAATATTATCCACCTACATAGTGCCAATTCATGTCCTATGCACTCTTCAAGCCTTTCATTGTGTAAACCTCTTAAGTGGAACCTTCCCCGCCATATTGGAATCTTGGTTTTTCTAGCTTGTTTATATTTTTTGGAAAAGAAAATTCCTAAAATACCCTTATACCCAACTAACTATTGACCTTACACTGCAGTAGCCTACTGGCAAAACGACTGAACTACGAACTCATAATTACGCCACAATACTGATTTTACTCAAATTTGGTAGAATCAATATCGTGACATAAATACGAGTTCGTAGTTCAGTCGTTGTGTTTATACTGCTGTGCAAGGTCAACAGCTACGTTGATATAGAGGTATTATCTTAGTTATATTTTTAAAAAAATATAAACATTCTAGAAAAGCCAAGAATCCGATATGGCAGGGGAAGATTCGCCCTTAGGGTGCAGGCCACGAAAAAATTTGTTATTTTATATTTGTACCACATACCATTCAACTTTTAGACATTATCAAGTATTACTGTTTCCTGGGGAAAACATTTAGCGCATAGTTTTCGCATAAATACATGCCCGAATCACAATTTTACTGTTTTAGAAATGTACAAATAATGAAAACTAACTTGCTCAAAAATGAGATAATTCAAACGGAAATAATATTCCAAGAGTTACACCAAGACGTCTATAAAATCGTACAAATAACTGTTTTCGCAATTAAAAATTTTCTCTGAAAATAAGGAAATTACTGCACATTTTTTTATGTGTGGCTACCCGAAAATTTTTGTAAAATAACTTTTACTAATTGTACCTTAAAATGAATGACGACAAGTCCTTTCAGTCACCCTTGTTAAATATTCTTGCAAATGGTTTTGTTTATTTTATTTGTACATTACCATAACAGCAACATTTTTACTTCGATACGTCATTTTGCAAAAACCATGCGATCTAAAAAATATTTTATCTGAAAAAAAAAAAGGTAGTCACATATAATGTATAAAAGTTGAACAGTGTGCGATACAAATATAAAATAACACATTTTTTTCGCGGCTAACGCCTTCGACGTGCTAGGTATAGTCCATTCACAGTTACTTCAAACTTTCCTGAAGCCCTACTAAAGTTCCACTTTCAGAGTATTCCTCCGCCTCATGCAAACAAAGCTTAACAGGTCTATAAAATAACATCAAGGGCACCGCATCCGTGCGCACTCAGTTCAATAATATTTTGCATGCGAACTGTTTCTTACTAGGCATTACCAACATACCTATTTTGTCTCTGTTTTCATTCGTATTAACTATAAATGATATAATATAATTAATTAATAAAATTTAAGTATAAGTTAAATTTAACCATAAATAAGTTACTTTAGTTTTAACAAAGTACAAAAAGCATATGATGAATGACATATGTAGGAAACACTTGAACACGTCATACATGGGATGATTTTTCAAAGGTTTGATTTGAAAAGTGAGAAGAAACCGCGGATAGACTAAAGGCAGGCAGCTCTCACCGCGTGCACCATCCTCAGCGAGTCCTCGGCCAGGACGGCGCCCAGCGAGAGCAGGACGCCCACCGCCAGTCGCACCGTCGTCGTCGTCGTCTTCGCCATTGTCGCGTGGCAGTGGCGTGTATCCGTGCACGCCGCCGTCGCCAGGCACTTTATATATTCCGCGCGCGACGACTCTTATCGCCGCGACCTTGCGAATCCGGCATTTCCACCTCCTCCCCCCTTCCCCTTCCTTTCCTTGCTTGCCCCTCTCCAATGCAGACTTCCGACGCAACACTATACCCGTTGCCTTCCGAGCACCCACTGGAGCAGCTGGGATCTGCTGTTCCATTTGCTTGGATGGAGCAGGGAGTATAAATCAATATATTTTTCGACCTGTATGCTAAACTTCATTGTGTTTTGCATTTTAGAACATCTATTTTGCGTTCATTGGGGCCGCAGTGGTGTAGTGGCTCGGCTACTCGCCTCCCACCACGGCGAACCGGAGTCGCCCCCGGATTTTTGCACGTGATAATAGTGCCTGACGATGCCGCTGGTTGGCGGGTTTTCTCGGGGATCTCCCGTTTCCCTCGCTCTTACATTCCGGCGATCACTTCACTCTCATCGGCCATCAGGACCTTGCTGTTAAGAGCCGCCCAAATCTCTTCACTCACTTTGTGTTCATTGGGGCGGATACAGAAGGGGGATCACAGGGAACATGGCCCCCAACACCAAAACCTTCACGTTGACACGAATATGTCCTGTGAATGGTTTAAAACTTAAATGAACTAATATCAGACTTGTTAAAAATATATGTTTATTAATTGATATTGTTTGCTTACATTATAAAGGGACAATCTAGACCTGCGCCTGTACAATGGGGAAGTGCCCCCCCCCCNAAGTCTAGATCCGCTCCTCTGTGTGTAGCCAGTTTTACCTCTGACCAGTGGCACGAGATTGGGCCCTTGCTTCCTAGCAGGTCTGCTATTGGACCAAGTGTTCAACTGGACGTGTCTAATAGTAGACATTGATGTAACTGCAAACACAACAGAAATGCACGTGTGTTTAAAGTTTAGCTTGTCCTCAAATTAATTCGCCAAATTTTTGAGTCCCTAACTTATAAACAGATGCCCCGAAAATTTCGCGGATTCATTTGAGAACAGGTTAAACTTCAACTGCACGTGCATTTGATTTTCTGTTTCTATTGGGCCACAGTTTGTAAGGCACGTTCCGGATGACTTTTCGCCAATAACGAAGCTGCAAGAAAATCAAGGACCGAATCCCGTGCTACCGGGTCTGGGGTTAAACTGAAGCAGCACCAACAATCAATGAACAACTGTAGTCCATTCATGGTTACTTCCAACTTTTTTGTAGCCTTACTAAAGTTCTACTTCCGGGATACTCCTCCACTTAATGCAAACAAAGGCTAACCGAGTTTCGAAAATTACATCAAAGAGACAATGCACAGTATTCGTGCGCACTCTGTGTGATATTTTGCATAAGAAGTACATCACCAACACACCTATTTTATTCCTGTTTTTATTCATATTAATTATAAATGAAATATTATAATCCATAGATAAATAATAAGTAAAAGTTAAATTTAATCAATAATAATGTATTTTTATGTTAACACAAGTATAAAACGCTTGTGATACAGGAAATATTTAAGAAACAACCAAGCACTTATATATGGGGTGATTTTTCAAAATTTTGATTCAGAAAGTGTGAAGAAACCGCGAATAAGCTAGATGCTTAGAGCCCCAGGTATTTCGCGAATACATTCTGTGGTGAGGTAGACTTTAGAACACTTGGTCTTTTCTCCTATTATTGTGATTAGTCGGCAGTTGTTTAGACACGCCCCGTTTGACTGCGAGCCAGTAATAAGCAGGAAGAAGTAGTGAATGAGAGTTGAACAGTCCTACACAAAGACTTCGCTTGATCGCAGCAACCTATAAGCAAACTGTAGTGTCTTGAACGTATAGAGGACTACTGCAGTCTAGCCTGCTGTCAAATCAGTCTGCGAAATTCTCGGGGCTGTAAGCGCGAATGCACAAAGGATCGTGGAGTTGAACTTGTTACCGAACGAATCCTTGACATTTCCGGGCCTCTACTTATAAATGGAGTTATTTTGAAGACCGAACTAAGCTTTGCAGGCCTGAATAGACCTCGGGCGCTGTCATTTGTTCATTGGATGGTGCCTTTGATAATGAGTACTTTATCCTATGCGCTACGTCGTACGTAAGCAGCTCTGCGTTTCTCTACATGCGTACCACTAGTTTACAGCCCTGCAGGGAGTGTCAGCAGACGATTGGCCCAATCGCAAAAGTAACAAGAAAGTGAAGTGTTTGAAGTATATCCAAGCACAGCTTGAATTCGCAAAATTCCCGGCTCTCAATTTATAAATAAAAACTTTCGGATATCCAGTGTGTGAACTTATCTGTGTATGTTCAGGGTAGAATTGAACTCTATCAACAAATTTCGGCAGGTAATTTCTCATAAAAAATAGGTAGGAAATATGTATGCCCTACCTATTACGTGCGTTTATTTCGGAAGGGTGTAAACACCCTTGAATGTGTAGTGTTATGAATGGTTTACGACATTTACTGCTAGTAACACAGCCAGAATGAAAGTTATATCTCTGGGTTTCTGGATAATGCATTATTGAATGACGAAGTACAAACCATAAGAAATGTGGGTGCCGACACCATCCCTCTTCCATAATAAGGAGGGGGTGTAATCCCATTTGTGAATTGGAAAATGTAATTTCCACATATTTTGGAAACATTTTTGTTTACTATGTACTAATCCACAGGGAGGAACCCAAAAATGCCAGATAGTTTCATTTTTCAATTCACAAACGGGGTCCAACGCCTTCTTCTTGTAGATTGGGGTCAATATCGGCATTCGATTTTTTGTGGTTTGCAATTCGTCATTCGCTAATTAATTATCAAGAAACTTAGAGATTTATCAGTAATAAACGTCTGCTTCAGTTACACTCTCAAGGGAGATTACACACTTCCGGAAGAGTCTTATGATATATATAATGTATAGGTGTGTGTGCATATATAATATACACATTATTTATTTTACTTTTCGGATTATTTTGTTGGGAAGGTGATGTTTGCAAAATAAATTGCACTCACACATGCACTGCCCTTTACTGGAGGAATTATGTTATACAGGAAAACATAAAAAGTTATTTCGTTATAAATATTATATACATATACTTATTTTAAGGGATGAAAAAAAAACACGCGAACACTCTGGGAAAACCCATTTGCCCCGCTCACAATAGCAGGAATGTAATGCGACCTTGACCTTGAACTTTGGCCACCATCACGGACGACATCTTGTAGCATGATGGGCTACCTGCACACAGATTCTACCATTTGTAGCATAGGAGAGACTTATTGGAAATAACCACCAACATGCCACAAATAGAATGCTCCGAGTATCTAGTTGTGTAGGTGTGACCCCAGAGTAAAAGTATAAACAAAGAGGCCGAGCCAAATTTTCCACCCCAGCACCCTTACACATACATAATAATAATAATTATTAGTACATACAGCAATAAATAATGTGATTAAAAAATTGAACAATGTGATTGATAAAAAAAAAAAAGTTCTGGAATTCGTGTGACATAATTTCAAACAGAAAATTAAAAGAATGTTTTTAGTCACACAACAAAATTTGGGTTATTTTTCATAATTGAAAGAGTTCAGAAAGGCTGCGACCTGATTACCGTGTTTCATGAAAAAAAAAAAAAAAAAAAAAAATGGAGTGGGGGTGGTTGGATTTTCCTGAGACGTAGTCCATCTTCGAGACATCTCCCTTGCCAACGCCAGCTAGGTGTTACGTCCTCTTAAAAAACGGCATCAGGAATGAAGAAGATGCAAGGCGACTTCAAAGAAAAACTGCTATGCCTCGGCAGTAAGGTAGAGAAAAGGCCTCACTACGGCATTTCCCCAACCCAAACGCAAAAGCCGTAAAGCACAATGATTACGCCATTAGTAGGAAAATAGCCGGAGCTAATTAAAAATTTAGTCACACCATGACGAGTTGAAAGCAAGAAGAAAGAATTAGCGCGCGTTCCGAAAATACCAGTCACTAACACAAGTATCAAGCCACTTCACAAAACCAGTGATACTATCCTGTTTCGCAATGCGGTATTTTACATTAAGGCTATAAATACTTTATAAAGTAATATTGACAGAAAATAATTTAAATATGAAATTCACAAACCAAATACAGGAAATTTCATTACGAAATTCACAATTAGTTTTTAAATAAAGTTAATTCAATCGGTTGACACAATAGCTTAACCAGATCAGAGTAATTGGTCACTTATATATTTAAAAATGAAAAAGTAATGAAATCTTGGAATATTGCTAGATAAATAAACAATATTACAGAAACAGTGACAAAAACATTATCTAACCATGCTTTAACATATCAATGAAAAATAATGCTAGGTGTTGGAAAAGAACACAACAGCCTTTGCCAGGAAAACCGTTCAAAAATGTTTCTAGAAAGGAAACACAGTGTTAAAAATAGGTGAGTTCCTGAAAACGGCACATTCTTTGCTAGGGATGAAGGAAATAAAAGCTATATTTTGCATATAAAACATAGGAACAGTCTGAGAAAATCAATTTCCCCTGCTCTCAATAGCAGGAAATGTGTTAACAAGCAGCCTTGACCTTGGGCTTGCAGCACTCTATGTGATCTTGACCTTGACCTTTCGCCAGCATCTCAAGCGACATCTACAGCTTAAAAAAAAAAAATTTGCAATTTTTATTAGAAAATTTTAAAATCGCAGGAAATATCACAAGACCTTGGTGACTGAAGACGGGTGTGCACCCCCGTCTTGAGATTCCTCGGAAAACTAAACCAAGGTCTTATTTTCGTTTCACATCACTAAGCTCGTTAAGAAAATCTAAACGATAACGAAGCCCTTTGGGCTTTTGTTACGGAGTTTTATTATGAGAACTTTGCTGGTGTGTTGTACAGGTTGGTTTTGTGACTGTGAAAGAAGATAATGGCGTAGTAATGTGCTTTCATGCATTACAGAAACATAAAAATATTTTTCAGAAAAAAATATTTTAATAACACTAATTAACCTTAGGATAGGATCTTTAATTACTTTTTCAACAAAAACACCAAGGAGGCATGGCTCACTGAGGTAGAGAAAGACTTGCAAGAAGTGGGGATAACACAGGAGGATATCCAGAAACGTACTCCGCTCAAGAAGAAACTCCAAGAGCACCCGTGGTTTCCAAGAAAAGCCGAAACTAAAACTGGCAAAACATGGACTGAAGCGAGGAAGGAACATCTTAGGATAGGAATGCGGGAATACTGGGTGAACGTTAAGGCGCTCGCCTACCTAATGAGTGAACAGCATTGCAGTGTGTCTGAAATACACGTTTTTCTCAGAAACTGCTGCACGTGTTCGCAATCTGTTTTCGTAAGAAAAGAAATCACATTTCAGTCCATGTCTGCAAACCATTTTCAAGGCACCCCGCGCCAAGGAAACATGATTTTGAAGGTCCTAAAAATCGCTAAAAAAAGGCTTTTTCAAGTTGTTGTATCTTAAAATTTACTTAGAAAAGTTGCATGAAACTCGTTTAAGAGCATGGGTTAAAGTTTTGTACAGCATTTGCACAAGTAAAATGATAGGGTCACCGCAATAAATTTCAAGAGAAACGCNAGCGGGCGTCTTAAAGCCCAGGCGCCAGGGAAAGAAAAAGGACAGCTGAAATAGCGTGGTCCGTAGATGGCTGATAAAATAAAAATTAACCTTCTTTTTTTAATTTGTGAACTATGGAAGCAGTAGTGTATGCTGGCTATTGTGAGGGTATTTATTATTAAATTGCAGTTGTTTATAATGAAATACGATAACATAATGATTTATTAAAATTTTCCTTTGAAAAAGGTAGTTTGTAAATTTACCGATGCGTAGCGCTAAAATGCAAAAATTCCTTAGGCGTATACTAGAGAATTACTTTCACTTGAAAATAATTGAGTGAAAATTGATACCACATTGGAATTAATACAATTGATTAGATACGCGACTGTGTCTAGTTTGTTGTCCATCGCTTATTTTATAATCTTGGTATTAAAAATAACAAAAGAAACAGAGTGCTCAAAAATATCTTGCAACCAAACAGCAAAATGGTCGGGGAGAAATATCTTCGCACATGTGACGATCAAAGTTCTGTCTCCTCGTTCTTGTCGGCGTACATACGATCATACGAAATTACAACATATTTATGTGTATTACATCACACGTCCAGCCGAGTTAGAAAATAGTATGTTACCAACAGCAAATTCGACACACTTGAGGAATCAAATATACCTTTTTCCTAGAATACATTATTTATTTAATATTAACATTAAAAGCTCACCAAACGCAAACAATATATTCCAAGAAATATACTGCATTGGTTTATTAATGTTTTCAAGCTTAAGTATTCGTAGTTTATAAACAAACTCTTGTAATTCAGTTAAAGTTCATGTGCGTAGTGTTGCCATCTTGCATTCGCTAACGAAAACCCGAAAATTGCCGAAGTATTGGAGGGCTTTAACGAAATATGACTTAGAATACGAAATTGCCTTTTTCGAAGATTTACATTCGTTTCGAGAGCTTTCGGAACTTAACGAATACGAAAAATTAACGAATAACTTAGAATAAGACCCCTGGGGGCTTACGCTCGACTTCTCATTCGTCGTCCGCCTTACAGTTCGAAATGTGCGTTTGCTGTGCTTGAGCACTTCCCTCGCCTTCGTATACGAACTGCTACTCGTCTAGTGGCGGGCACTCGAATTGGGACTCTCGTATGCGAACAACCAGGAAAATAAAGATGACTGGTAATGTATTGTGTAAACGTTTTACTATCACACCATTTACCATTTTTATCTAAAACATACAGTTCTTGCGAAGTCAGTTTCAAAAAATTTTTATCAAGTGGGCCACTTTTGGATCAGGTGTTCCTAATGTGGCCAAAATCTCATTTTTTTTAAAACTAATAATAAAGACAAAATAATTTTAATTGTAATGGAAGTGTGCTTGATATTCCTTGTACATTAGCGGTAGTATGTGTAAATATTTTTTTTCGGATTTTTATTTGTCAATGGAAAGATTTGATACGCTTTTGAAGCTTAAGTGGCCACCTTTGGCACACCTACCTTATAATAGGTGACATAAATAAGAATTAATCAGTTAAAACATTAGACAAATACCCATAATCGTAAAAAGTAACAAATAACAGAAATCGGGTAATTATCTTGATTTTCAGACAAATTTTGCTATTGGTGTGACTATGTAGTCGTGCTATAATCATTTTTAATTGGCTACATACATCGTAATTGCATTAAAAAAATCAGTTCAGTATTTTAGATCATCCATTTATGTGGCTTGTGGACCACTCCCCCCCTCCAAACCAATTAGTTCTCTGGATCCTCCCCTGCCACGACGCGCTCCAATGCTTCTGAAGTCTTCCACGCGCTCGTGGTTATTTCCAAAAAACGTCGTCGTGTCGACCTCCTTCACACCGAAGATCACATCGATGGAATTCTTTAAGAAGTTGCATCAGACCGACTCATAGTGCACCAAGACGGAAACGGCTGTGGAAGGTTTGCAGAGTGATCAACTCCGATATTGTTACTTCGTTACTAATAACGCGTTTTAAATAAATGTGTCCTCGTTCGATCGGGTATACNTGATCAACTCCGATATTGTTACTTCGTTACTAATAACGCGTTTTAAATAAATGTGTCCTCGTTCGATCGGGTATACGTACAACTGTGATGCGAGCATGAACTTAAGTTCGCGCCGCGCGTGCGCGGGACGCGGGTGAGAGGCCGCGGCCTTAGGAGACAATTTTGGGCGTGGACGAAAACTTCCGAGCAGTATATCTCGCGACTCCAATGTGCTAGCGCGCTGATTTTGGTGGCAAACGAAAGACATCGTCTATATCTCTCAATTAAACCCGTAAATGCTAGGTATCCATTTCGTTACTTTCATTTCATTCGCATATCCCGAAGAAATTATTACCCGCTAACGAAGACGTATTCGCGTNGTATCCATTTCGTTACTTTCATTTCATTCGCATATCCCGAAGAAATTATTACCCGCTAACGAAGACGTATTCGCGTAAAACCCACGTCCGTGTCCCCGACAAAAGACTCACCCCGATTTTTTGGTAAAGTTTTGTTTTTGAACGTTTCCGCTCTACGCTGGGAAGCTAATCAAGGAACGACTTATATAATAAGCTAACTTAAGAGTGCTACTCACAGAAAAATTAATTATTTTATATTTGTACGAAATATTATTTAACTTGTAGACATTAATTACAAATACTATTTCCTGTCATAACATTTTTTAGACCGCGTATTTTTTCCATAATGTCCTTTTCTGAATCACAATTTTAGTGTTTTTTGGATGCACGAATAATAAAACCTAACTCACTTACCGAAATAAGATAATTCTTGTTGAAATGAGGTACGGTGAGTAACTTAAATAAATATTTTAAATCACGGTATGAAATATTTTCGCAAGTTTTAAAAATCGCTCAATTTAAGGAAATGTTTAAATATTTTTGATTTTTAGCAATCTATGATTTTTTTGTAAAATATATTTTTCTAAGTATATCTTAAAATGAATTACGACATGATCTTTCAGTCGCCCTTGTTAGATTTTCTGCGAATGTTTTCGTTTATTTTTTTTTATACGTCCCAAAACCACCAAACTGTGATTTTGACGTGACATAATACAAAACATATGCGGTCTAAAAAAAATGTTATGCAAAAAAGTTGTACTTACAAGTAATGTCTACAGGTCGAACAATTTTTTGTACAAATATAAAATAATGCATTTTTTGGTGACCAGCACCCTTAGAGTTACATCTGAACCCGATATATGTACCTACAATGTCCATAGCTGGCCCAAATTTCGAATCTCAAACCTTGCTCTCTGAAAGCGTCTAGCGACCTGGGCCCCGGCGATAGAGTTGCATAGTCCTCTGTTACTTGGGCGATGGGGAAGTTGCTTTCGTCAGCACAACGGTACAGCAGCTAGAAACGAGTTCGTGCCACAGATGAGTAGCACCTTCCGACAGGGGTGTCCCTAACAATGTCCGAGTCTGAGGTAGGACGGGCCCACAAGAATGATGGCGGGTAAGAAGGAGGGCGTAACGAGGCACTGGCGCACACACCACGAAAGACGGTCAGACAATTATGCAAGTATAAATATTCAGTAATTTATACGCGCTCTGTTTTAAAGAATACAGTAGAGTAGGTTTAAGATAGTTATGCAAACATGCTTGAAAGCTAGAAAGGATATACAGAATGTTTCTGAATTGCCTTCTCAAAATGAAATCACGGCATCTGTGGGCAGAAACAGGCACGTATCCACGAATTTTCTTTGGGTAGGGTCAGTATGGTAGTAGCGGGTGTTGTACCGAAGGGGGAAGGGGGCGGAGGTGGGGCCTCATATCTCTCTGCAACATACAAGAAATAGTGAGACTGCGGAAATAAATTACAAGTCAAAGAAATATATCGGAATATTATAACTTACATTACGAAAGTCTCAGTTAGTGTTTTCTATGTGAAAATGAACCCAATTAATAAAAATAATAAATATGGGAACGTTGAACATTTTCTTTAAAAATTAATATTTTCCTTAGTTTTTTAAATTCTTATTTACAACCATAAATATCAACTTTAATTTAAACAATCGAGCACAGAATGGGGAAGGAAACGATCTCAGGGCATTTGATCGTGGCCAGGTCGTTGGGGCCAGACGTATGGGGCACTCCATTTCCGATTTCTTGCAGGCACTGGGATTTCCACGGGCCACCATGTCAAGAGTGTACCGTGAGTTCGTGGAGTCGGATAAAATCGCCGTCACGAACAACTGCCGTGGCATACAACGTATCGATGACATGGGTCGCAATCTACTAGCTCGATTGGCAACAGAGCTTAGATAGGCCACAAGAGCAGCATATCAATAACAAGTTCAGTTCTGAGCCATTAACGACCTGTGAGCAGCCATAACACCCAAAACCATGTCCTCGCTATGGAGTACAGAAGCTCATACCACTGGGGTATCTCTAATTCAACAGCTCATGAGTGTATAGTTACACCTGGAATTATTCACCAAGTTTTTGCCGCTTCTAAATAACTGTACATTTATGTGTGATGCAATTTTTTTTTCAATATCCCCGTGAGTCAAAATAAAACGCGGTGCTTTACTGAACTACTGCTGTGCTTCGGCAACGTACTAAATATTTTTCCTGTGGTTGCTTTGTGATTGTATCGCATTTTTACAAATTATTCCTCAAATTACCTCGCAACAATTAATATCTAATATGGAGCAAGAGTTTATTTTCTTTGCTTGGAGCAAGGAAACGGCGCTTATGTACTTGAAAATAAGACCGTCATTTTTCATTGTATGAGCAGGTTATATATATTGTTAACCATTTCAAAAGTGTGATTATTTCCACACGTTATTTTACCGACAAATTAGTAAAAGAATTAAAATTTATTTGCATTTTTCACTCTTCATATTTAATGCATAACTGCTAAATAATCTAGTGTGCAGAAATTATTATATTCGACTGCCGCTAGAAATAAACATATATTTTCGATGCATTGTTTTCTCTGGCTGTATCATGTTCTAAATCTGCGAACTTTGGACTCCCTTGAATCGAAGATCCCGCAAAAAGAATCTCTAAAAAACAAAATGTATGTGGTTGGTTTCTGTCAAAGAATGATAGTGTTAAAGTTCGTGTCCNGCAAAAAGAATCTCTAAAAAACAAAATGTATGTGGTTGGTTTCTGTCAAAGAATGATAGTGTTAAAGTTCGTGTCCGCATTGAGCGGCTACTTGCAACCTTTAATATTAAGAAGGACGTTTTAATAATGGGACCAGATCATCTAATAAGTCTTCTGATGGCATAAGTAGTAGAGAGAATGAAGAAAGCTTTGTGGGTGGCAAGGTCAGAAAGTCAGGCAAAGAATTCAGCAAGAGAAATATAATTATCAATGTGAAGCCAACCACATATAAATTGCGAACTCGAAACTTGCAAAATAAAAATTTATATAAAGTTAAAAAAAAAACATAGCAGTAAAAACAATGTAAAACATTTTTCTATATGTATTTACATCTTTGATCTGTTAGGGTATACAGGATGTATCTAAGTTACTATTACACACGTTGAGGGCTTGTAGAGCGGACCAAGTAGAGAATATTTTGCATGGCAACCCATGTCATGCGACGTACCGTTTTCTCGCTACGCTCAATGACACTACCACGCGTGGGCATGTCCCGCGTCTGCTGCGTCATTGAGCGGAGCGGAGTACGCATGTACGAGCTGTGTTCGAAAAATAAGGTGACTTTGCAAATTTCGAGGGCTACGTACATTCGATTATCGATTGTTTTTATTATTATGTTGGTANGCAAAAAGAATCTCTAAAAAACAAAATGTATGTGGTTGGTTTCTGTCAAAGAATGATAGTGTTAAAGTTCGTGTCCACATTGAGCGGCTACTTGCAACCTTTAACATTAAGAAGGACGTTTTAATAATGGGACCAGATCATCTAATAAGTCTTCTGATAGCATAAGTAGTAGAGAGGATGAAGAAAGCTTTGTGGGTGGCAAGGTCAGAAAGTCAGGCAAAGAATTCAGCAAGAGAAATATAATTATCAATGTGAAGCCAACCACATATAAATTGCGAACTCGAAACTTGCAAAATAAAAATTTATATAAAGTTAAAAAAAAAACATAGCAGTAAAAACAATGTAAAACATTTTTCTATATGTATTTACATCTTTGATCTGTTAGGGTATACAGGATGTATCTAAGTTACTATTACACACGTTGAGGGCTTGTAGAGGGGACCAAGTAGAGAATATTTTGCATGGTAACCCATGTCATGCGACGTACCGTTTTCTCGCTACGCTCAATGACACTACCACGCGTGGGCATGTCCCGCGTCTGCTGCGTCATTGAGCGGAGCGGAGTACGCATGTACGAGGTATGTTAAAAAAATAAGGTGACTTTGCAAATTTCGAGGGCTACGTACTAAGCTAATAGCTAACAAAAATAATAATACAACCATCACATGTCCCCAACATATGTTGACATTATCAGCCATTTTATATTGTTAGTTTGGTTGTGGCAGATGTAAAGGTTAGACGTGTTTTGGCGTTCTTGGCGAAATTTTGCTATCGCAAACAATGGATCAAAGAATCTGTATTAACAACACCGTAATCATGCCTCAGCCACCGTATTCACCGGACGTGGCCCCCTGCAACTTGTTCCTGTTCCCAAAACTGAAGAGACCCATGAAAGGACGGAGGTTTGCCACGATTGAGGAGATAAAGACCTGGGAGACTTCAATGCTATACCAAAATGCGCATGTCATAAGTGCTTCGAGGATTAGCAAAAAGCGCTGGCACAAGTGTATTATATCTGAGGGGGGTTACTTTGAAGGGGACAAAATATATTTTGATAAATACATAAATATTTATCAAGGCAAAGTCAGAAAATAACAAGTCACATTATTTTTTTAACACACCTCGTATATTGTTGCATTGCTACTGCATCCACTTACAAGAACGGCTTGACGTGGCAACCACCAATTCGATACAAACATTGTACCTGCTTACCATGTTCCGGTACACTTGCTCACAAACAACTGGTAGTCGCACATCCGCCGCTGCCATAACCCGCGCAAGCAGATCCTCCTGGGACTCCATCGGGGTCTCGTAAACCAGACTCTTCATGTGACCCCACAGGAAATAATCCAGCGGCGAAAAATCCGGTGAACGTGCAGGCCAATCAATTGGGCCACCGTGGCCGATCCATCGTCACCCGAATCGTTCGTCAAGATGAACGCGGACAGCACCTGCAAGGTGCAGTGGCGCGCCATCGTGTTGAAACCACATGGCTTGTCGGATGTTCAATGGCACATCTTCCAAGACCTCCGGCAATACGTCCCATAGGGAAATCAAGTACAATCCACCTGTGAGGTGAGGTGGCAGAACGTATGGCCCAATCACACAACCGTCTAGAAACACTGCCCACACATTGATGGTGTTTCATTCCTGAAAGCCATCGGGGTGCGTAGCATGCGGGTTTTCCTCTGTCCACACATGGCTGTTGCGCGAATTGAACACACCTTCCCTGGTGAAGTTGGCTTCATCCATGAAGAGAATGCACTGTGATAAATAGTGCTGCTCCACACAAAGGTGCAGGAAACACGCACAGAATCAGAGTCGTGACGCAAAATCTGCTGGGCCCATGGCATTGACCTTCTGAGGGTGATACAGGTTTAGCAGCTGCTCATGAATCACACAGAAGACAGTGGTGTGCTCCACAGTGAGGGCATGCACAATCCATCTGGTAATCGTCGACGCGTGCTCTTCAACTGTTTGGCGTACGGCCTCCAAGACAGGGGGTGCGGCGTGCCGCCTTGGTGCACCACAGTCGGCCCTGCTGGCGGTGACTGTACCCGTTTCCTGGAGCCAGCGATCAACTCTGGCAAAGATGGTGTGCGATGGTGTCCGGCGGTGTGGAAGACGCGCCTGATACAGCTAACACGCAGCCCTCCCATTACACTCTACTACGCTCTACACTAACATTATATTTGTTTTTTAGCTGGATTTCTTTTTATGTGGAAATTATTTTACCTTTGGTTTTTCCCCTGTCATCAGCTTCAGCAATAGGGCAAGTCCGGCAAATTTTTAAGTTTATTTCTTTTATATATATATTATAATGTACTTAAGATTATTAAATCAAAAATGCTATAATTGTACATATTCTTGTAAACCACGATGTTCTTGACAACAAAGATCATCAAACCAAATACCTGGTTCCTATTGGTTACATGGATTCACGGACACGGAACAGTTGGGAGTTGGCCAGCTTTCTTACGTTGTCCGTGTACACATGCGTATCACTGGAGACTGAACAAGACGTGTGTTACCTTGCCCGTCTATCTGGTACGTATACGCAGCGAATCATTGTACAGTGGTCCTTATGCAATCAATAGTCGGGATGGAACCCACGAGTCAAGGTTGTGTACAGCATAAATATCTTGGAGGGTGAACATATAAAAATCTCCTCCATCCCCCTGCCCCAAATATTTATGGATAATTTTAACTACCTTATACACAAAGTATTCTTCGACACAAAGTAAACTTTATTATTTTATTCTTGTTCGTTACCTGGAGATCAGCTGCCGTCAGACTGTCACTGTCTGCCTTATACAAGTGCTTATTTGTACACTTCTCATTAGAGACTTGCTATTTTCCCATATTCTAAGTAATGCAGTGAATTGATATTTATTGAAAATTAATTTATTGTAGTCATTTTTCTCACCGTCTTAAGTTTCATGTATTGTACATGTAATCTTAAGAGTAAAGAGTATCTTATATAAACGCAAAACATTAAACAGCACATTTAGGTGTATCTAAAAGTAGGAACACTTGCAAATACCTCTTATGCTATTTTTAGTTTTCCGGCCACTCTCTCACACTTTTTCGTCCCTTGTAAACGATATCTCTCCCTTGCAATGATTCTTGGGAGGGTGTGTGTGGTGGAGGAGGGAGGATGATGGTAAGGGGGGTAATTGCTCCCACTATAAGCACGGCTGTGTCCACAACCTCCTACTTCGTGGACAAACACGTTCGGATGAGAAGGAAAATTCTACCTCGGTGGCGTAGTTGACGGGAGTAATGCGGAGAGGTTTGGGCGGCTCTTCAGGGCACTGCCTACCGGCTACAGCTACCAGATTTAAATAGGAAATCCCACGTAAAAAAAGTTTCGCCTCAGTGCGTTAATTTTAAAGATAGGCGTTTCAAACAAAACGTATTCTTCACGATTTTTTTAGAAGTTACTTACAGCGGAGATGTGTTCATCTTAACACGTATATGCTGTTTGCAAAGGAATTTAAATCTCATGTTTTACGAAAAAGTACATACTGCCTATCTACGAGTATATTTAAATTATAAGCTCGTAGGGATCTTCTACTAACAGTTTCGTGAAGAATACATTTTGTTAGAAACGCCTATCTTTAAAATTAACGCACTGAGGCGAAGTTTCCTTAATATGGAATTCCCTATTTTTATTTCGCAGCTGCCAGTCAGTGGGCAGTGCCCTTAACATCGGGGTCTTGAGAGCTGGTGAGGGTAAAAGAGGTGGTTATGGAGCAGCGCCGGAATGCAAGAGCAGTGGAAACGGGAGATCCCCGAGCAAAACCCGCCGACCAGCGGCATTGTCCGGCACGATTCCTACGTGGGAAAATCCGCGATTGACCCCGCCGGGAATCGAACCCGTTTCCCCTTATTGGGAGGCGAGCGCCAACCGTGGCCCCACGTGGTTGACTGTAATTACAACCTTAAAAGGCTAGGGAGAGAAGAGGTGTGGGAAAGGGTTGTATTGGATTTAATACCGGGTAGGGAATATGCGCGTCATAATAGGTTTAAGATTAGCTTTCAGTTAGTTTATAAGCCGCATCCCGGTTAGCCTTAAGCAACCGAACGGTGGCGTAAACAGGCAACAATTAAAAATAAATGAAAGAAAATCAACGAGCAGGAGCCTCTTGGAATCATGGGAAGGCGGGGTGAACCAAGCAAACTACTTATCACGAAATTCCTTGGGAGGATGTTGCATTTGCATTAGACCAAAGGAAATAAAATATGTCTTAATTTCAGGTATTATTTTATCCTTATTCTAAAAAAAATTTAAAGTGACAAAATCCTTGTGAACAGAGGGCTCCAAATACTTTAGTACTCACTCGGTGATTCTGCGAGTCGCACCAAGACAGGTGTCTCAAGCCATCTCTGATAAACTTGTATAATCCTTAAAATCGGAGAAAAGACAATGGGAAGGAAATTCAGTAATATATTTGATTTACATTATCTTAAACAAGTTTAAAAGTATGTATATTTCTTCTGTAATTCATCCCATTTAGCAGTTACATTTATAGCTTAGATAATAAAAAATAATTATATTTGTGGTTTGCACTATATTATCAGAACAAATATAATTACCTACGAAAATATATGCAGTTTAATTGAACATAACATAATTAATAATGGGTATTTATCGCTCTGCTGCCATCCTCCCTCACCTCCGGGTAGTATAATAGTAGAAAGCATACTTATAAAAAATGACTTTGTGGGGCGGAAGTACATTTCAAGCATGAGTGATTTTTAGATTTGACTGAATTTGCAAACATTCTAAATTTAGCCCAAAAAATAGTAAAAATGCAATATCTAACAAGCGCAATAAAATGCACTGTTGGACATGGAAATCGCTACTACACCATCTTTCCTTAATTAAACTTTATTAAAACCTCACAGGCTAACAGATGATAATACAAATCAGTAATGATTAGTCTTTCGCGTACAGAGGGTTGGTTGTTTAGCATCAATAAAGCACGCGTTCGAAATGGAGCAGAGCCACCTCTTGCCGCTATACAGGCGGCGATGTGACGAGGCATTCCATCGTACAGGTGGCGGATAATGTTTTGCAATAGCACATGTACACTGGAAAGCCAAAAAAAAAACTGATATAGGCGTGCGTATGCAAATAACAGGGGTATGGAACCAATCAGAGTAACGCGATGCGGTCGGCAGCGCCTATACAAGACAACAAGCGTCTGGCAAAGTTGCTAGATCGGTTACTGCTGCTACAATGGCAGGTTATCAAGATTTAAGTGAGTCTGAACGTGGTGTTATAGTCGGCGCACGAGAGATGGGACACAGCATCTCCGAGGTAGCGATACAATATGGATTTTCGCGTACGACTATTTCACGAGTGTACCGTGAATATCGGGAATCCGGTAAAACATCAAATCTTCGACATCGCTGCGGCTGGAAAAATATCGTGAACAAACGGGACAAACGGCGACTGACGAGAATCATTAAACGTGACAGATGTGCAACCATTTCTCAAATTGGCGCAGATTTCAATGCCTCCTGCATACCTTCAGACATTAGTCGAGTTCATGCCACGTCGTCTTGCGGCACTTCTGCGTGCTCGCGGGGGACCTACGCGATATTAGGCAGGTGTAACAGTTTTTTGGCTCTTCAGTGTATATCAACCAGTGTTTGGGCAGGTGGTTGACGGGGGACGCATATGGAGACTAAGCAGGCCAAGGAATGGTGCCCACAATGGTATTAGGTTATGCGAGCTGTATGGGAACGAGCATTATCTTGTTGAATGATAGTGTTGGGTATGCTGCGCGAAAATGGCATAAAATGGAGTCGCATAACCTCATCGACACATTGCAAGGCTGACTTCGTGCCTTCAACAACCACGAGACGTGACTGGGATTCATAACTGATGGCACCCCATACCATACATAACACGTAGTGTCCGGGACGTATGGTGGTCACGAATCAGTGCAGGATCTTTGCGTTGCCCACTGCGGCGCCAAACTCTGCTGCTACCATCTGCATTATGATTGGGGGCCGCGGAGTGTAGTGGTCAGACTACTCGCCTTACATCTCGGCAAACCAGATTCGATTCCCCGCAGGGTTACACGTGGGAATCGTACCGGACGATGCCGCTGTTCGGCGGGTTTTCTCGGGGATCTCCCGTTTCCCCCAACCTTGCATTCCAGTGCTGCTCTAAACTCCTCACTTCACCCTCATTGGTTTCCAAGACCTCGCTCTTAAGAGCCGCCCAAATCTCCACTGCATTAAGATTGAAGCAGGACTCATCGGAAAACACAATGCGTTATCATTCCTCAGTCCAATGTTGACGTTCCTTGCACTATGGTCGGTGTGCCGCACGATGCCGAGGGTTCAAAGGCAAACGGCGCAGAGGACGTCATACCTGTAGGCCAGCTTCACCCCAACGGCGACGAATGGTCCTTGTTGAGACCGGCAAATGCAGTGAGGGCCCCGCAAACTGTACGATTTCTCTGAATATGGTGTCACGTTCTGCTACTGCACTACCCATAGGCGTGCGCACAGGATAGGCCAAGGAACTTTAAAATCACAGGTTACGCAGTGCGTAAGTAACGGAACATCCAAATGGCCCCACCAATTTCAATACTTTCAACAAATGATTTTTTTTTAAGACTGTTACCTGAACTGCAGGTAAGATGAGTTAAAAAAAAACTTTTAACTGTAATCAAAAACCATGTATGCATATGGATATTACAATATGTGCCATTCATGTGCATACGGAACTGCGGAGAAAATAAAATACAAAATTGTGGACGCGTAAATACGTTCAATTTATACAGCCATTTGAATATGTGTTCCACTTTTACAAAATATGACTGTTAAAAAATTTAATACTTTCGTTATTTCACTCACACAATAAACTGAAAAGCACATAATATTCCCTCGGCTCTCAAGACCTCGCTGTTAAGAACCGCCCAAATCTCTTCACTCACTCACTTAATGTTCTCATGTGATGTACCTTTGGTGAGCGTACATTTGAAAACAACAACGAAAATAGTTCATTACGCAGGCACTTTAGTATCTGGTGGAGTATCCTTTACATTTGATGACTTCTTGGATCCTCCTTTGCATGGAATTTACGATCTGTTGGTACGCAGCGGATGACCACCTGTTCCAGTCCTTCGTTTGATGTCACATTTCCTTTGCGAACATTCCTCTTCAGAGGGCTTATTAATGCTCAATGGGATTTANCAGTCCTTCGTTTGATGTCACATTTCCTTTGCGAACATTCCTCTTCAGAGGGCTTATTAATGCTCAATGGGATTTAAATCTGCTGACTGCAGAGGGATTTTTAATTGTTTGGGAACATTCCAGATTAACCACTTCCTATTTATGGCAGCTGTATGTTTACCGTCGTTGTCCTGCTGAAAGTAGTACACTGCTGGTAATCCCATTTTTTGCGAACTTTGGTTCACATTTTCTTTTAAAATGTTGTTATAGGCCTTAGTGCCCATGATGCCATCTATAAATTGAATGTTCCCAACCCCCTTGAACGATACGCAGCCCCTAAACGTTACGGATCCGCTACCATGCTTTACAGTGGGGAGTGTGTTGGCTACGCCATTGGCAGTATTTTTTTTCCTCCGCACATTCTGGATGCCATCGGACCCGAATACATTTATTTTTGTTTCATCGGTCCACATTACCTTGTCCCAGAAGTCTTACGGCTCATTTGCAGGGTCCTTGGAAAATTTCAGTCTATGAGCACGATTCAGTCTACTAACATAGGGCCTTTTTCTAGACCTTCTTCCACTGTATCATGTCCTATACATTACCCGACGGATAATTTACATACTCGTTTACCTGTTACATATTCCACAATTACATTCAGCTTAGGTACACACAATTTTAAATTAGTACTCCCCTGCTGAACAATGAAACATTCCTCCGCTGAGTGAGTTTTCTTTCCTTCGGTCTTCGAGGATAATTGGCTGTTGATCCCATATACTTGAATTTCTTGACCATTTGTTTAACTGTAGTGTCAGTTTTGTTGGTAAAGGCTCTTAATTTTTCTCAAACTATAGCCATTGAGAGCCAAATTCACTATCACTTCCTTTAACTCGTGGCTCAATTCTTTCCTCTTCCCCATGCTGACGACAACTACCTGTAATNCAAATTCACTATCACTTCCTTTAACTCGTGGCTCAATTCTTTCCTCTTCCCCATGCTGACGACAACTACCTGTAATAATACACACAAAACGAGCAGCATTTAATTCCTCGCCATATGTGCAAGCACATAAGACGTCGACGATGTCAACAACGATTGTGGTATTGGACAAGTGANATTTAATTCCTCGCCATATGTGCAAGCACATAAGACGTCGACGATGTCAACAACGATTGTGGTATTGGACAAGTGAGTACGCAAGTGTGCGCACAGAATAGTACATAAAATGTGTACAATTACAGGATTATTAATGTATGCTGTGCTGAAATTACGAAATTATATATATTTTTACAATTTATATGTTGCACATGTGACATGGAATACGTATTCAAACGACAACATAAACTGCATGCATTTACGCGCCCACAATTTTGTATTTCATTTCCTCCACAGTTCCGTATGCACAAGAAAGGTACATACTNCTGCATGCATTTACGCGCCCACAATTTTGTATTTCATTTCCTCCACAGTTCCGTATGCACAAGAAAGGTACATACTGAAGCTATACAGTAGAACATATATCGTTTCTGGCTGCGCCACATTGCGGCCGACAATACGTATTGTACGTACGTAGACGCTACTCGTACAGGCCTTTTCGAGAACGCGCCACTGTTTAAATATTGGCACGGACAGCGTATTCCGCCTTCTGCATTTCACTATTATCCTTAACGTTTGCACACGAGTGTAACACTGATGAGTAAATTTCCAACTGTCAGCCAGATGCCACTTTCCGGTTGGCACAATATTCCAGCCCAGAACTCATAGACGTTAGGCCAACGTGAAACCTTTGGCGCAACCGAATATGCCAAGGAGACGTCTTCTTACATGTAAATTTATCTCGACCAAGCAGAGTGGAGAGCTAAGCAAGTTATGCTTGCCACAGTGGCGGATCTAGAGACCCACAAAGGAGGGGGCTACTTGTGGACTGGAGCACTGTCCATTATGTTCAAATTAACGTTATTATCAGTAAGTATTAAGTTTGAGTGCTACTTCAAATATCTACAGGCGCATCATTTTGAAAACAAGTGTATGAACCACTTAAATCATGTAAGTTTACGTGGCCTATATCATCACAACTTGTGTTCAGAATTGGGTGGAAATAGGTTGACTAGTTGAGATATGGCATAAAAGCTTGTTTCTCATTTGGCGCTATCGTAAATGATAGCGTTTACGTGGCCTGAACACAAGCCCTGTATTGGCCTCTAATAGATAATGTCAATATTAAAAGTTTGATTCAAATTTGTCAAATTATTTTATAGATATAATTAAATTATTTAAATAATTTAAATTGCATTATTTTGAAGAAAAAAAATTCTGACCCACTTAAATTATGTAAGCTTGCATGTTCCACTGCAGTACTACTTGCGTGGAAAATTTGGCGGGAATTCGATGATTGGTTCCCGAGATATGGCAAATGTTAAATTTTATAAATTGGCACTATCTCATAGAAAGTCGGCAAAATATGGTCTCTAAAAGCATATTTGAGGCTTATAATACCTACGCCCAGCATAATAAGTTTAATTGAAAGCTGTTAAATAGTTTAGTAGATATGACAGATTTATCTAAATTATTTATATGGCTGGCATACAGTACAAAAAGCCAGACACACTGAAAACATGGCCTACTGTAGCACTATGTGTAAAGTTCAGTGGGAATTATTTGGCTGTTCCTTGACATAGGACATAAGCTCCAGTTTCTCATGTGGTGCTATTTTCATTACTGTATTGCCAACATTCTATGTTTGTCCTAGATACTGCTACATAATAAAGTCGGTTGAAATCGTTAGGGACATGTAGTTTACAAACCTAAAATATTTTATTAGTGGTTATTTTGAAAATAAGTGACTACCTCCATAAGTCATATAAATTTAGATGGACTACAATAGTATAACTTTTAACCTTGTATTTGATCGGTATCAGTTAATTATTTCCCGAGATAGGACACAAAATTTTAATCTTTCATGTAGTTCTATTTTCCAAAATGGCTGACAAATGAGTTAATATATAAACTTAATTGATACTTGCATAGATACTGCCAGCATACAAAGTTAAGTAGGAATTGGTTATGTGGTTGTATAGATATAGTATAGTAGTGTATGTTTATGTGGACGTCATTTTGAAAACAATAGTCTGACCCATTTTGTCAGTTCTCATGACGTACTGTATTATTACTTGAGTGTCAAACTTAGTAGGAATCGGATGACTGTTTCCCGCGACATGACATTAAAACTTTTATTTTTCATGTGACGCTATCTTATAAAATGGCGGATAAAATAGGCTATGTTTTGACACATTTGAAGCTTGTAAAATATACTTCCAGTATAACAATTTTGGTCGAAACTTGTCAAACGGTGTTGTAGATATTGAAATGAACCTAAAATATATATATTATCGCTATTTTGAAAATAAGTGTCTTAGCCACTTGAATTTGCATGCATGAACATCGCCTACAATAGTATTACTCATATGCCAAATATGGCAGGAATATATTCAGTAGTTACCGAGATATAAAGTAAAAGGTTTATTTTTCATGTTGCACTATCTACCAAAATTGCAAATTTTTTATATCATCACTTTCTAAATTAAACGCTTACACCATGCACTGCCAAAATACCGAATTTGGTTTAAATTGGTTAAATGGTTCCCGAGATATAATGAAAAACTTTATTTTTCAATTTGCACTATTTTCCAAAATAATGAACCAATAACATTATTTAATTCTAAATGAAATTATTATATCATGAACATTCAACGTACCAAAGTTGATTTAAATA
>NQII01001750.1:65759-88839 GCA_002778355.1 Clitarchus hookeri | reverse complement strand
CCCTGGATCCGCCTCTGGCTAGCCATAATCACCCCTTTTCTTTCTATGAAGGTCAAACATATACGCCAGTACGGTATGTCGGCGAGGATGGGGGTGGGGAGGAGGAAGTGTTTGTAATTTGGGTGGCGCTAAACCACTGAGAGCATTAGTACTGATGAGGGGCGAAGCGAAGTGAGGATGGAAAGGTGAATGGATGCAACTGTGTGGGAAACGGGAGCACCCCGGGAAAGTCACCGAATAGCGGCAACGTCCGCCAAGTTTCTTACATGAGAAAATCCGGGTTTTACTAGGTACGTCTGTGACGGGAGGCGAATAGTCTGACCACTGCATCACAGCGACACCTATGAAGGGATAAATAGAAGGGGCGACACCTATCGTAATCACGTGGCTCGCAGCACGATAGCGCCGCGTGCAAACAGAAGCAATTGTAGCGTTAATTTGTGTCCGGCCAGGTAAATAGCTAAACACACAAACGCTAAGAATGTCTCTTAACACCCTGTCACTCTGTCATTTTTTCTGTCAAACTATTTTAGATTCATTTCGTCAAAAAATTTGGAAGGTTGTGACGTCACCGAAACATAAACGCCACCATATATGTTTGAAAAAGTTGGCTGGCTCCAAACACTTTGTTGGACCTGTTCTAAAAATTCTTGGATATAAGTCGTTAATCAGAATCTTGTACGTAAAAAAAAACTGTTATTTCCAACCCTATAAACTTTAAAATTGCCACCAATATCTAGAAATGAAACTAGATTATAGAGATAATTATTTACATAATATTTATCAGGACACTAATGTTGTTGGAATTGCACATTGTACCAAAATAGTGGGGAAAAAAAAAAAAAAAAAATCCAAGAATTATTATTATCGCGCAGAAAATATGAATTATAAATAAACTGAAAATTAAGTTTAGTAGTGAAAATAATTCACGAAGTTCTTACTACGCGGTCCTGTAATGGGCTGCTTGGTAACATACCAATTATCCCGCTTTGAAAATTAAGTTGAAGTGAAAATCTGTCTAGGTCCATAAAGTAAAAACGTTGACATTATGACATTTTTTCACACACATTCAAGATTATTTGTCCAAATTTGTTTGGCGGCAAAATTTTATGGTCCTATTTCGTCTTATATTTTTGGTCAAATAAATATTAAGGAGAAAATTNAATTTGTTTGGCGGCAAAATTTTATGGTCCTATTTCGTCTTATATTTTTGGTCAAATAAATATTAAGGAGAAAATTAGGCTTTATAACTTCAATTCCGCCTAGAGTACATTTACGATATCATCACACTTTTTTAATCAAATCTTTGAAAAATCACCTCGCGACTGACATGTTCGGTTATATTCTAAATAAGCAATATAACCCTATCGTGGGTCTATCATAAGCGTTTCATATTTCCATTAAAAGTAACGCACGTGCTTTTTTTTAGTGAAACGAAACTCTCACTTTTATTTTCTCTTTCATTGTAAATATTAATTAATAGAGAGAAAAGAGGTTATGTTGGAAATAGCCAGTAAGAAATAGTTCTTATGTAAAACATTAAATTTATTATTTCTACATTATTTGTTAAGCAAATTTTTTTTGCCGTCATAATTAATTTTCAGGAACGCGCCGTTTTAAATGTGATTTTTATAAAAAATATGCATTTTTGATTGTCTGTCCATCGCACAAATACAATGCATCGGTTTCTTTCCGTCGTTTTCCTCCATTCTGTTAACTCGTGGCTGAAGGATACGCAGCAGGTAGCCAGAAAATATAACTTTAGCAGGGTTNAATTTGTTTGGCGGCAAAATTTTATGGTCCTATTTCGTCTTATATTTTTGGTCAAATAAATATTAAGGAGAAAATTTGACAGAGTGACAGAGGCTTTATAACTTCAATTCCGCCTAGAGTACATTTACGATATCATCACACTTTTTTAATCAAATCTTTGAAAAATCACCTCGCGACTGACATGTTCGGTTATATCCTAAATAAGCAATATAACCCTATCGTGGGTCTATCATAAGCGTTTCATATTTCCATTAAAAGTAACGCACGTGCTTTTTTTTAGTGAAACGAAACTCTCACTTTTATTTTCTCTTTCATTGTAAATATTAATTAATAGAGAGAAAAGAGGTTATGTTGGAAATAGCCAGTAAGAAATAGTTATTATGTAAAACATTAAATTTATTATTTCTACATTATTTGTCAAGCAAATGTTTTTTTGCCGTCATAATTAATTTTCAGGAACGCGCCGTTTTAAATGTGATTTTTATAAAAATATGCATTTTTGATTGTCTGTCCATCGCACAAATACAATGCATCGGTTTCTTTCCGTTGTTTTCCTCCATTCTGTTAACTCGTGGCTGAAGGATACGCAGCAGGTAGCCAGAAAATATAACTTTAGCAGGGTTNTGTTTTCCTCCATTCTGTTAACTCGTGGCTGAAGGATACGCAGCAGGTAGCCAGAAAATATAACTTTAGCAGGGTTTCAGAAAAGTTGGAAGTAACCATAGAATATGCAATTGTGCTACATATTAAGCCACCCGTTGTCACACCCACGCTATGAAATTTAGTACACGTCGTTATCGAGCATGTTATGAGTAATGAAATACAGTTTGTTTCTTCATTACAATATTATGCATCATACAAATTTGCAATATGCTTCAAACTATTCGTCCACTGTTCTACGAGAAAACAAGTTGTTCATCGCAACCAGGAGTGTACACACGTAGGCGGGGTAGATGAGCCTTTGGTGGCTCAAGCCCCTCCCGCAAATATTATCAAACTTGAAATTAAATTCAAGAGCATTCAGCTATGTAACATAAACTACTTAAAATAAAAAAGTAGTCATGACTTTGCATGGAAATATTTTATCTAATCAGCACAACTCTGATGAAACTAAATATATACAAACTTCTCAAGGTTTCCGAAAACTGAAAAAAATACAGCATTTTTAAAGGAACACTTGTTGTGCCTCTCATCGATGAATAAACTTAATGATGTGTAAAACAAACATAAATGGTTCTTGAACAAACTGAAAAAAGAATGTGGTAATTGCGCACTAATATGGACTGTCAATAATCTATGTTGCCACCTCATGGAGCACCTATGGGATCATCTGAAAAGGCAAGTCATAGACCCTCCCCAAACACTTGCCCTCCTAGAGGAAGCCCTANCCTATGGGATCATCTGAAAAGGCAAGTCATAGACCCTCCCCAAACACTTGCCCTCCTAGAGGAAGCCCTACGAGAGTAGTGGCAACACATTCCACAGACGCGTATTGAAGCCTGGTTAGGAGTATGCCAAGACGCTGTGCTGCAGTGATGCGGGCAAGTAATGACAACACAGCGTATTGACAGTCCACGGGAGTGCACAATTACCACATTCTGTTTTCAGTTTGTTCAAGAACCATTTCTGTTTTACATGTCATTGCTCTAATTTATCGATGAGATGCACAATAAGTGTTCCTTTACAAATGCTGTATTGTTTTCAGTTTTCGGAAACCTTGAGAAGTTTGTATATTTTTATTTTCAGCAGAGTGGTGCCGAATAGATATAATATATCCATGCAAAATCACGACAACTTTTTTATTTTGAGTAGTGTATTTTACTAATACCGTGTCAATATTATTCAAGATGAGAAGGAAATTTTAAACTATGAGGAATGAGTGTTGCAATAATGTCACGTGATTAATGCCTCTCACGCATCCAGCNTGGTTAGGAGTATGCCAAGACGCTGTGCTGCAGTGATGCGGGCAAGTAATGACAACACAGAGTATTGACAGTCCACAGGAGTGCACAATTACCACATTCTGTTTTCAGTTTGTTCAAGAACAATTTCTGTTTTACATGTCATTACATTAATTTATCAATGAGAGGCACAAGAAGTGTTCCTTTACAAATGCTGTATTGTTTTCAGTTTTCGGAAACCTTGAGAAGTTTGTATATTTTTAGTTTCAGCAGAGTGGTGCCGAATAGATATAATATATCCATGCAAAGTCACGACAACTTTTTTATTTTGAGTAGTGTATTTTACTAATACCGTGTCAATATTATTCAAGAGGAGAAGGAAATTTTAAACTATGAGGAATGAGTGTTGCAATAATGTCACGTGATTAATGCCTCTCCTGCATCCAGCTAGTCTGAACATTTATCGTGAAAAATTGTAAATAGCATTGAGGTTATTTAAGTTTTGCAACAAACCCAAAGAAGACTAAACTTCGTGCTGTAGGGTGTAAATGAACCAAAAGTGTGAGGCAAGAACATGCCAGCTTAAGAACGTAAAGTACACAACAACTGAAAGATTTTATTGTAAAATAATTATTTTTACTTCTTTACTCGATATCCTTAAACATCATTTTCGATATGACACTTATGTAAATTTGCGTAGCTTTTTATAGTAATTTTACATTTATATCATAGATTTTCCTGGATTATACAGAAAAATGAGTCTGAGTTGTAATATTAGTCAGGGAGTAAACTTTTATTGAATCGAAACCCTTCCCAGCTTGAAATCCTGGGCGCGCCCTTGATTACAACCTTTCATGAGAAGTGGCTGCGTTGCAATGAGTGTGTTATTTGTTTGTTATTCTCGATGAAAAGTAGCGTTTTGTGGCAGTTAAATTAGCCCTTCACACAAACGGATGCTAAATGAACGTCCCTTGCGCCCACAAGGGTGAAGTGTGAAGGAGAAATGATAGAATCCAATGGTGAGGGAGAAGGATTGCTGTGAGAAAACTCGTGGGCCATCGGAAATAACCTGCTCCGTTTCCGCCATTCAAAATACCGGGAGTAACCCCGCCAGGAATCGAAGCCTTTGTGGAAGGCCGACGAAACATATGTACAGTATGTGTGTGTGTTTTTAAGTCTTGGCTCTGTATCGTGTGCAGGAACTCTCCCACCTACCTAGCGCTTGAACTGCGTTGTAGAGTGTTTGAAATATGTACACGATTTTCCTCGAAACTATTAAACGTGCATCCAATGTGCTGTTCTACGAAAAGAGCACACCCTTCAGACGAGGACTTTTAATTATTTTCAAAATATTATGCACTTTAGAAATACCATTTCAGAGTACTGAAAAACGGCTAAAAACTGCTTTTTCAAAGCACTGTGGCTCAAAATATACTCATAAGAAAGATAAAAAAAATACTCAAAGGCTCTGCATTGAACCTTCCTATAGAACTTCAACCAATAAAATAATAGGGTCACCGCTGAAAATCCCATAGGTACACGCAGTACTACTAGAACAATGCACGCCAGTTCAGTGCCTTGTGCTTAGAGGCGATGGGGGCACTAGATGCGCGTCGCAGTGTCGCCCTTAGCGCTCCCACGCTTCTCGGTCTCAAACGCGGAAAAAATATCCGGGAAGATGGGGCCTTTAATAACTCCACCAAGCTGGCGCATGAAGTGCGTCACAGAGGTTTGATAGAAAACACGTGATTAGAAACGGTTGGATATTTTGTAGTGGTGTCTAAACACGAAAATCATTCAAGAAACCTTTACTGCACGAAGACAAGTTTCAAATTCTCATTTCAACTTCAAGGATTAATTTTTTTTGCTTGAAAATTGCCTAAAATTGTGTTTTCAGAATATGTTTTATTTGCTACAAAAACGTGATACAGAAACTTTAGCGATATAGTTAGATATGCATCGCGCATTGAACTTTATTATAAAGGATGGTCGCGTAATTCGTGGGTACGGACTGCACCACACGAATCTGTGATCAAAACTAGGTAGAAAATATTATTTGGTAAAAAGGCACAAGACCCCTCATTTGCGAGAAAAAACGACATTAAAGTAGATAAAATGACTTCATTTCACGTTAAGCACAGCATACAGCATCAGCATACAAAACATCGAAACGTCATAACAGGTTCCCATAGCAATGCACTTTTCCGCACGCTGGATGCATGCAGCATGCAAGGAGCTTGGCTGCCGGATGCACCCATGTCTATTGCCATGTCCCACTACTCACTGCATGTGAACTCCATGGCCCCGTTGGCATTACTGAGCTTGGCTCGTTCCCTTGACATATGCCTTATGACCGACAAATTAGTTGCAGCATTGCCACACCACCTCACCTTTATCTAATTTGAATACAACTCGTTTGGTACGCTGAATTTTGGAACTTTCATGTCGTTTTTCTCGTAAACGAAGAGGCTTATGCATTTTTACCAAAGAGTATTTTCTACTTAGTTTTGATCACAGATTCGTGTGGTTAAGTCCGTGTCCGCGAATTACCTGACAACATGTAGCGTGATAAAAAATGGTCACCGCTTAAATTACACGTTCAAGCGAATCTCCGCGCCAGTTGAGTTCGCGTAGGGGCGATGAGGTAAGTGGTTAGTGAGCAAGAGCCGGCCTTAAAGCTCGCGCGTTTCGAGGCCCCGAACGTACAAAATAGCTGCAGGGAGACGGAATCCTTAAACATAAATTATTTATGGGAAATATGGATATAGTCCATTCACGGTTACGTCCAACTATTCTGGAGCTCTGTCAACAAAGCTTAACTAATTCTAGAAAATTACACCAAAGGGACAACGCACTGCATTCGTGCGCACTCATTGTACTAATATTTTGGATAAGAACTATTTCTTACTAGGCATTACCAACACACCTATTTTCTCTCTATTTTTATTCGAATTAATTATGAACGAAATGTTATAATTTATAGATGAAATGCAAGTAAAAGTTCGATTTAACCAAAAAGATTATAATGTTATGTTAATACAAGCCTAAAACGCTAGCATATTTAGGAAACACCCAAGCACGTCATACATGGGTGATTTTTTAAAGATGTGATTCAAAAAGTGTGAAGAAACCGCGAATATATCACACATTTTAGTGACAATAGTAACTGAAAATGAGTCAGCAAAAGTGGATATATTAAAAAATGTATAAACCCAATCGTTTGCAAAATTTTATTAGGATAATGCGTTAAAAATATCAACCAGCGGTAACTCTTGAATGTTAGTGGTTTGTCGCTGGGCGCAGAAAATAGTCTGTTAGTAACCTCGAACTTGAGATGACATTTGATGAACTATGTAGCTGGGCGCAGATATGTGGGTTCGTCTGGGTTCACGAATTATTGAAAAAAAAAAATTATCTTGATGACTACACTTTCAGTTGATTAAACTATTTCGAGAGCTTATTGCAGTTCGCAAAGAGGAAAATTTCAGTTCATAATAAACCAGGGCCATACTTTTACTCGGTTACCAGTTGGACTACCACGGGGCCGCGTTGGCGTACTGGTTACACTACTCGTCTCCCACCAAAGCAAACTGGGGTCGCCTCCGGATTTTTGCATGTGGGAATCGTTCCGGAAGATGTCGCTGGTCGGCGGGTTTTCTCGGGGATCACCCGTTTTCGCCACCTTTGCATTCCGGTGTTGCTCCATTCTCACCTTGTTTCACTCTCATCGGCTCTTAAGACCTCGATGTTAAGAGCCGCCCAAATCTCTGTTTAATGGATTGTTGATTATAACGGCCACACAATTCGAAAACAAATCTGGATGTAGTGAGAATTTATACGTGAGAGTTTTATAGGTAGTCGATTGCGAATTCAGAGTCAATATACGTAACTGTAAAACAAATAAAAGCTTATAAGATGAAAATCACATCGGCTAAGGCTTTTTAAAAACTTTGATATACATATTATTGTGAAATCGCTTATTATAATAATTTTATTTTGTGAAACCACGTAGTTCACAACAACCGAAGATTTTCAATACTAAGACTAAAGTTATTAAAGCAAATGGCAAACACATTTACAAGTTACATAGGATCCGTCTCAGGATCAGAATTCTAGTCAGAATCAAAATCAACATGCGAATTGATGTCATCCAGTTTGCAGTGGTCGCTGCGGAAGAAAGTAGCCTCTCTACANGTTTGGATATAAAAACTTAAAATCTAGCAAAATTTACAATAAATGAATTTAACACGAAGGCGCGTCCAACGTTTTCCTGATTAGGCCTACACTGACAACTACTAGATTTACAGAAATACAGTATGTAATGTACCAATTGGATGAGACAAATTTGAATCGCGCACCATTTGGGAATGTGCCAGATCTAATAGGGAACAAGTGCATAACGGGAAGTAGCCATCTTTACAGTTGTGTACTGTGTGTCCAAAATTAATATTTACACTCTATTCTTTGCATGTTCATAACAGAAAAACTAATCAAGACAATTTGATGGGACGGCGTTTATTTGACGCTATAAGGACAACATTATGCAACCACGAGCGGCAGCACTACAATTGTAGAGGAAATTGCTCAGAGATCTGTATAATGGATTATGCGGCAGGAAGACGAAGGAAGTGTGGGGGTTGTGCTGCACATAGTCACTCTTTCCCCCGGGAAGTCGAAGTCCGTACGGCNTTGTGCTGCACATAGTCACTCTTTCCCCCGGGAAGTCGAAGTCCGTACGGCAAGCTGCACGTGAGTCAGGTGTCAGTGAATCAAGTGTCCATCGAATTTTAAAGCAAATAAAGTGGAGGCCCAACATTCCCACACTTCACACTCCGAATGAAAACTACCCAGATTTGGCGCGTGGAAATTTGTGAGTGGGTTGTGAGCATGTGGAACAACAAACATTTTACTGACGTGATTGTTTGGTCCGACGAAGAAACCCTTAAATTGAATGGATCTGTCAACCACCACAACTGTGTGTGCTAAACCGATGAAAATTCCCATTTTGTGGTATAGCAAGCAGTTAATATTCTTGGGTTGACAGTGTGACGCGGTATGTATGCCATAGGACTTGTGGGGTTGTTCTTCTTTGACAGAATGGTGACAGGCGAAAGTTACCATGCCTTACTGCAGGAAAACATTGTGCCAGCTGTTCAACAACCCTGCCCAGATGACGATTGCTTTTTCCAGCAAGATGGTGCACAGCCACATTACCATTGAGGCATATGGTTGCTCTTGAATGAAACATTTGCTGAGAGGTGGATACGCCGACAAGGATATGTTCAGTATCCATCCAGATCTCCAGATTTAAGGCAGTTAGATTTGTATCTGTGAGGGGACTCTGAAAAACACTATGTGCGCCACAAAGCTACGGACATTGAATGCCATGAGAGACGCGATTGTGACCGTCTGTGAATCCACTCCCATGGAAACCGTAGCTACTGTGTGTTGTTCTGTTCTGCAGAGACGCATACACCATCTCGCTGCTGATGGCAGACATTTTTAACACCTGCAACGGTTATTAACATTCGCAAACACCCGACGTTGTCCTTTGTAACGTAAAATACAAGCAATATTGCCAGATTTGTTTTGATTTTCTTAATGCTGACAGGGATAGTGAATTCTGGTTTCAACAGGACGGAACAATATCACACACAGCTCTAGNATATGTTCAGTATCCATCCAGATCTCCAGATTTAAGGCAGTTAGATTTGTATCTGTGAGGGGACTCTGAAAAACACAATGTGCGCCACAAAGCTACGGACATTGAATGCCATGAGAGACGCGATTGTGACCGTCTGTGAATCCACTCCCATGGAAACCGTAGCTACTGTGTGTTGTTCTGTTCTGCAGAGATGCATACAGTATTTTGCTGCTTATGGCAGACATTTTTTACATATGCAACTGTTATTAACATTCGCAAACACCCGACGTTATCCTTTGTAACGTAAAATACAAGCAATATTGCCAGATTGTCTTGATTTTCTTAATGCTGACAGGGATAGTGAATTCTGGTTTCAACAGGACGGAACAATATCACACACAGCTCGAGNCTTGATTTTCTTAATGCTGACAGGGATAGTGAATTCTGGTTTCAACAGGACGGAACAATATCACACACAGCTCGAGAGTCAATTACAATAGTGTGTGAAAATTTTCCAGGGCGGAAAATTTTACTGTTTAGAGACATCAACTGGTCAGCAAGGTCACCGGACCTAACAGCGACTGACTTTTCCAGCAGCTAAAGGAACACATTGTTTCTGAAGTGAGTGAAATTAGCGATGATTTACTGGAGTGTATCGTGGATGATTTTGTGCGCAGAATACATTAATGTGTTCGACCCCGAGCTGGCCACTTAAATTATGTCATCTTTTAAAAAGTGACATCTGTATACTAAATTGTAAGTACACAACTCTCTATTATAGAATTATTTTAGTTTTTTATGCATCCTACTGTTTCACTACATGGGTTTGAAAACCGTCACGTCCTACTGGGACATCCTCAAAATTATCATTACACTTACGAAATGTATTTTTGTCACTATACTTCCGTGATTAAACACACTTCTAATAATGAAAATCAAATTACGAATATGTTAAGAAAATACACCCGTTTACAAAAAATTTATTACCATGAACCAATTGCGCGAACACAACGAAGGTTGCCACACAGTATCATCATAGCCCGGTATGTGTTACGCATTTGCGTTTGCTTGCGCGAATATGCCACTAGGAGACATNGCCACACAGTATCATCATAGCCCGGTATGTGTTACGCATTTGCGTTTGCTTGCGCGAATATGCCACTAGGAGACATGCATATCTCTCCATCATTCATAGTTGCAAGATACCGAATAAGGCCTTAGTAGCAGCGTGATCCATTAAACCAAGTTCCGTAATCACGCAGCATATACCGAGGGCGCATTCGAAAATCCATTTCCCAGCTGAATGCGTTCAAGAGATGCCACATCGTCGGCCTCCAAGAGGCAGGTTAGACGTTTAAGCGCATTGCNTTTCCCAGCTGAATGCGTTCAAGAGATGCCACATCGTCGGCCTCCAAGAGGCAGGTTAGACGTTTAAGCGCATTGCTCACTACTTGAACCGTTCTGCCTACACTGTGAGTTGGTGTTGGACGCAGTGGGAGCACACACTCCTCGAGAAGGCTCGGGTCGACCCAGTGAACCAGGGAGGATCGTTTCATCGTGCGACATGCTGTAACCACTTCACTGGCGTCGCTGCGCACCATCCAGGGACATGTCACGGAAGTTGGGGATACGCCTGTGTCCACCATAATACCGTACCCAGGCGACTAACAGAACGGGATCTGTCGTCGCAGCATCCCTTATGACGTCTGCCGTTACGATCCCAGCATCGTCGAGCACGTGTGACTTCTGCCAGGGTGCCACGGTGGCTGAGAGGTTAGCCTGCTCGCCTCCCACCAAGGCGGGCCGGGTTTTATCCCCAGCGGATCACTCTCGGATTTTCGCATGTGGGAATCGTGCCAGATGATGCCACTAGTCGACAGGTTTTCTCGGAGGTCTTCCGTTTACCACGCCCTTTCATTCCGGCGCTGCTCCATGCTCACCTAAATCACTTCCATCGGCTCTCAAGACCTTGATGTTAAGAGCCGCCCAAATCTCTTCACTCACTCACCTTCTGCTGGGAACAGGCAGCATAGCAGCTTACGGATTGGCGACGAATCACAATTCTGTCTAGATACAGACGACCGCCGAATTCAACTATGGAGACGTCCTGACCAGCATTGTGATCCACATTGCATTGTAGAGCGGCACGCCGCTTCAACAAGAGGTGTCATGGTGTTGAACGCAATTTCCTACGATTCCCGTACCCCACTGGTGGTGATTGAAGGAACCCTGACTGCACGGTTGTACGTCCAGAAAAGTCTGCGGCTGTATGCTCCCCTTACTGGTGCAGCTTGAAACTCCCATTTTCCAGTAGGATAATGCCCGGCCTCACACAGCACGGGTTTCTCTGGCCTGCCTTCGTGATAACATGTTTCCTTAGCCAGCAAGGTCCCCAGACCTCTCACCCATCGAGAACGTTTGGGANTGGCCTGCCTTCGTGATAACATGTTTCCTTAGCCAGCAAGGTCCCCAGACCTCTCACCCATCGAGAACGTTTGGGACCAGATAGGATCGCAACTTCAGCCAGCGGCAACTACGGCAGATTTTGGGGGTCAGTAGTGCCATCTATGGCAGGATCCTCCTCAGGAGTACATCCGATGTATATATGCCTCCAGGCCTGACNTGGCCTGCCTTCGTGATAACATGTTTCCTTAGCCAGCAAGGTCCCCAGACCTCTCACCCATCGAGAACGTTTGGGATCAGATAGGATCGCAACTTCAGCCAGCGGCAACTACGGCAGATTTGGGGGGTCAGTAGTGCCATCTATGGCAGGATCCTCCTCAGGAGTACATCCGATGTATATATGCCTCCAGGCCTGACCATATCGCAGCCTGCCTCCGTGCTACAGATGGTCCAACACCATATTTAATGCATCCTTCAAGTGTTGGTCACGTGCAATACCTACCTAGTGTGGTAGAGTATTTTAATGTTTTCTGTATACATTCTACCATGTCCTGTGCCTGTACCAACTTACGTGCCCCTGCGATGACATTTTCAGTGTGATTTTTTTTTTTAATGAGTGTATATATTAGTTATAGCAGGGCACAACTGCGTATAAAAATTGTTACAAGATTATAGGCAAATATCGGGGAAACTAATTCTCGTACATTACCTACGATTATAAAGATTTTTACTGCCACATTTGTATACCCTTGTGCTAAATGGTGTTATTTAAAATTTATATTATAGCGGTTTTATCTCGTTTTTGTAGAGTTTAAATTCAAGGTTTAGGTAAAACAGTAATCACTTACGTAAGTAACAGTAGTTTCCTAGGCTCTCTACATCACTGCAGTCTTTATGAGACTAGTTGCCACGGATTACAGCGAAACCATAGTTCTTTGTCTCTCACAAATCCTCGCAAATTCAGCAGGTTCCTTCGTCCGTATAAACGTTCAGTGGATGCAAATCATCCAAGTTATCATCATCACGTAACTGCGACTTATTTATGTCCTCTTGTGAGTTTCTATCAGTCAAACTCCATCCTTGTTACCTTATGTTGCTTTGTAAATTTTACAGGTATAATTTTTACGCGTGTTTATTATACTTTAAGATTTTGTTTTGACCTGCTAAGATTATAAAGTCTGTAATTTGTCTTTTCCTGGATTATATTTTAGAACTTGTTTTAATAATGGGACTCTGATTACATAATTCTGAGATCCGTGGTGCTGTTGTGCCACTCATTGACCTTGGACAGAAGCCATGTTTTATTTGTGCGTGTCCTTGATTGTGGCTTTCCGGGTTAAACCCAGGTGACGTTACCCTTCGAATTAAATGACTTTTACATTTAAATTTTTAAAAAAATATTTTTTTTTTTTAAATTTAAAATAATATATTTAAAATGTTATTTTTGATCAAAATTTATTTTAAAANAAAAAAAATATTTTTTTTTTTTAAATTTAAAATAATATATTTAAAATGTTATTTTTGATCAAAATTTATTTTAAAATTCATTTCCTTTGCCCACACTCTATCCTCTCTTTTTACTATAACCACTATCTTTATTTCTGGGGCTGACTGCAATTCAACGCTGCTGCTTAACATGTTTCTGCTCGACTGCCATCTCTGCTTCTGACATTGGCTACTGGGATCACTGAAGTCGCTTATTTCTGACGCTGGCTGCCAGGGAGTTTCTATGCTGTTTGTAACCTGCATCTGCCACAGGAATGCGTCGATGTATCCCGTTTTCGATCGTAGCACTAGCCACTAGAGTGCGCTGATACTGACTTGTGCTTAAGGTGGCCGCCAAATTGTGTGCAGAACTTCAGCAGAAACTGTCGTATTACAAAACTGCTCAACGTGCTTGAGTTGATGTCTGCTTAGGAAGAGCATTTCAGAAACGTTGCATGTGTGTATACCACTTTCAGGTTCTCCATTTATCTCCACATCTAATTTTTTCTGAAGTGAAAATCATTAAATCGGGTGTTTTCGTAGTAATTTTTAAATACGGTGCAGAATCTTTTAAAGGGTATAGACAATAGCAGCACACTTTTACTTTTACTATTACTGCACAAAACTNAAATACGGTGCAGAATCTTTTAAAGGGTATAGACAATAGCAGCACACTTTTACTTTTACTATTACTGCACAAAACTGCATGATCTCGAAGAGGTATGTATCTACGGGAAGGAAGTCAGCCAAATCAGTGATTTGCACCTAAAGGCTACAATGAGGTATGATGTGCATGCTAGGGCCACCATTATTGCTTCCATGCCTCAGATGTGCAAAAGACCTCCAGCCAGGCGGCCATCTCAACAGCTACGAAGACCAGACATTTCTCAATTTGTTTAAACACCAAAAACACTCAACTCGGCGTATCTGATCTTTTTCTCTGTTTTCAGCATTTTTTTTTTTTTCAGAATAACTTTTCTTTCCATAATTTATGAATTCAAAATTTATCTTGCTAGAAGTTTTTTTTTCAAATGATTGTATTATAAAATGTGTTCTTACAGAGTAAAAAATCATTAAAAAATTATATAGTAAAGTATATCTACTACAAACTAAAAATATGTTATTTTAATTTTCCTTTTCATGTAATTTTATTTTGGTNAAATACGGTGCAGAATCTTTTAAAGGGTATAGACAATAGCAGCACACTTTTACTTTTACTATTACTGCACAAAACTCCATGATCTCGAAGAGGTATGTATCTACGGGAAGGAAGTTAGCCAAATCAGTGATTTGCACCTAAAGGCTACAATGAGGTATGATGTGCATGCTAGGGCCACCATTATTGCTTCCATGCCTCAGATGTGCAAAAGACCTCCAGCCAGGCGGCCATCTCAACAGCCACGAAGACCAGACATTTCTCAATTTGTTTAAACCCCAAAAACACTCAACTCGGCGTATCTGATCTTTTTCTCTGTTTTCAGCATTTTTTTTTTTTCAGAATAACTTTTCTTTCCATAATTTATGAATTCAAAATTTATCTTGCTAGAAGTTTTTTTTTTCAAATGATTGTATTATAAAATGTGTTCTTACAGAGTAAAAAATCATTAAAAAATGATATAGTAAAGTATATCTACTACAAACTAAAAATATGTTATTTTAATTTTCCTTTTCATGTAATTTTATTTTGGTNGATATAGTAAAGTATATCTACTACAAACTAAAAATATGTTATTTTAATTTTCCTTTTCATGTAATTTTATTTTGGTCAATTTTATTTTCCGAATACAGCAACATAAGCGCTAGTACTTTAAACATATTGCTGTGCATGCTCAAGTTGTTCCTGCGCGAAAATAGATAGTCATATATATCACACTGATGCACAAGNTAAACATATTGCTGTGCATGCTCAAGTTGTTCCTGCGCGAAAATAGATAGTCATATATATCACACTGATGCACAAGGCACTTAAAAGCGCGAAAGATCTCAATTTACCTAAAATTGGCGTCGGTGATTTCAGAGACCTCAAATGACGTCAAANACACTTAAAAGCGCGAAAGATCTCAATTTACCTAAAATTGGCGTCGGTGATTTCAGAGACCTCAAATGACGTCAAATGTACCTCAGTCGACCTTAAAAAGATCTCAGTCGATTTCAAAAGACCTAAATAGACCTTAAGAAGGACCTCATTTAACCTCAGAGGACCTAAATGGACCACATAGCTCAGTTCAGATCTCAGTCGACATACAAAATTCCTCAGAAATGCATTCCTCAAACATACGCCGGACTTATTCCTCAAACATTCATTCTTCAAACATTTCTCACGCATTTATTCCTCAATATTCCTCGTACATTCATTACTCAAAAATTCCTTAGACATATTTAACTCATTTAATGAATCTCCAAAATATTTCAGACTAAATTATAGTATTCCTTTTGCAATTTTGCCCAAAATTTTAATTCAGCATCATAGCCGAGCGATTAAAACAGCACAGCACTATGAAGTCCCGTTAGAGAAGCTGTAGTACATGACGCAATAAATTAAACATACAATTACTTTAAATACAAATACAATTTTTCTACATATTCTATACTCAAGTAATTGCATATCTCAGTTGCAAGAAGTTAATGAGAAATTCCCAATTGACACAAGTAATTTAATGGTTCAAGGTTTCTAGTTCATGTGTCCGTAGTCTCCAGTTCGCTGCCTAGTGTTCAAAAGTCTGAGTCTATCAACAAGTTCGTTAGGATCTTCGGAAAACAAAGAGCCAAAAAAAANCGCTGCCTAGTGTTCAAAAGTCTGAGTCTATCAACAAGTTCGTTAGGATCTTCGGAAAACAAAGAGCCAAAAAAAATGTTATTTTTATTTCCTGTCTTCATAAGATTGCAAGTCATTGCAACTTCATTACAGATTTCTGTGGGAGTCTCGGTAAAATAACAATCATCCTCATCAACTCTGTATTCGTTATCATTTCCATCACCTGTCTCTTCAACAAATACATCATAAAGTATCCTTTATTTTGTAGGTGGAGACTTGTTGACGACATTATCTTCACAATTACTGGTGTTACATNTCGCTGCCTAGTGTTCAAAAGTCTGAGTCTATCAACAAGTTCGTTAGGATCTTCGGAAAACAAAGAGCCAAAAAAAAATGTTATTTTTATTTCCTGTCTTTATAAGATTGCAAGTCATTGCAACTTCATTACAGATTTCTGTGGGAGTCTCGGTAAAATAACAATCATCCTCATCAACTCTGTATTCGTTATCATTTCCATCACCTGTCTCTTCAACAAATACATCATAAAGTATCCTTTATTTTGTAGGTTGAGACTTGTTGACGACATTATCTTCACAATTACTGGTGTTACATTTTTTTTTGTGAAGCTTGCCTTTATCTCACAAAGTCCTGCAAGTAGGCACTTCACACTAGTCGATTTTGTTACATGATTCATCACTTATCACCCATTTACCATTCACTAGCATTTCAGTTTTCTCTTTGTTATCTACTAGTCTGGTGTGTCTTGGAAACCCAGACTTCGTTAAAGCATTGCCGATGGAATGTCTAGCACGGGACTCTTACTCCACAAAGAATACTCAGTGTCTTCCTCCAGCTGTGATTCTCCCATAGGTGCTGAAATTGCGACTGAATCCTGTCGGTAGGTAATAATTATTGAAGGGGCACAACAGTGCCTCTTCTCTCTCCTTCAGTTACTGGGTCGCCATCATACATGACCTCCCCATTCACTCTGATCTCCTCAGAAATCAAGCATGGGCCCGCACCCCCTCCAACCCTTTACACAAAACTGGGTGTAAAGTGTGCCGGTCTACTGTGCTGTGGCGGAGGGACAAATGGAAGCTAGGTGGGAATACATGGCATGTATCACACCCACACATCAGACCTAAAATCTACAGGATCCATAGAAGAATGGTTAAAGAATTAATAACCTAGGATCGGACATCCTGTTTCTCAGAATACTTCGAAAATAAATTGAGCATTAATAAAAACGATGCAAATAATTTACCACTTCCACGATTACATGTATGTTTATTCGATGCTCCAATCCAACGACCACAGATGGTTACAACTCATGCTGACAGGTGGCACTCCAGAACGAGTGCGTTCGTGTAAGTAGCGCTTTCCGAAACGTGTGCATACAGTATCTTTTCTTTCAGGGTGTGTTGGTGTCTTCTGTTTTAAAGCCGAATAAATCGAAAATTGAAATCACACTGAGTTATGACTATAGTTGCAACTAAGATTTTGTTTCTGTATAAGTTCACAGAACATATTGAATAATGTATTGCTGCAGGCAGCCTCTTTGCGAGTGTGTGAGGGCACGGATGAATTATTGATGCGCGCACTATCATTTGCAACAACTGGAGATGCAGCGGCTTTTCACAAAGGAATGTTTACAAAGCGTGCCTGTTATGCCTATGAGGACATGTGCCACTTCCGACCTTGGGTATCGGGTGTCTTTGAGATATAATTGAAAGAATATTCTGGTTATTACTGCATCCCTAGTTTCTCTCAGGTAGACTCGGGGTGTGTTGAATCTTCCAGATCAAGGCCAACGATAGTATGAAAGTGCGACGGGCCTCCGAGCCGGGAGTTTATTAGTGTCGGGACTCTGGGCGATTGTGCGACGAGCTAGAAGAGCAACGAATAGTGCCAGCGGGAGGAAAATCTACGACTGCGAGCATCAGAGCAGTAAGGAGTGCGACTGGCAGGCTGGACTATTGGACTGGATGCGTCAAAGACATTACAAATGATGGTAACAGACAGACCGAACGTGTGTTAATTATGAGTATGAGTTAATTGACAATAACCAAACAGATACATTAAGAAGGATGTTAATTAGAGTTGAAATAGACATTATGCATTGCGCTCACTGAGAAATAAAAATAGTAATATTGGAGGTAGATAATTTAATGCTGTATATTTGTGGATTTACCTTCACCAGAGCGCAGCACTGAATTTGTCAAAATGGGGGGTAAAGACATCATAAACAAACCGCAGGGAAGCTATGTACCATTGGGATTTGATAGTTATTTTTTTTCGAATAACTGTTTTATATAAAAACAACATGAACGTTTGAGCTTGTAGTGTAGTTGCGCGAGATCATGGAGAATTTAGGTGATTACAAGCACCCTTTTAATTGAGTGCTCGGAAATAGTAAAGGCGAAATATTTAATGGGCAATGGTGTTGCGTCTCGTAATAGCAATGTTACAAATATTATGGCATTTTGGCATCAAACTACAAAGTTGGATGAACATCCTTATCAGATTAATATGGCATTAACACCGGAGATCAACCTGAAAAGTATATATTGTAGTTACTTGTGTAAAGCAGTTCTGGTTAAATGTAACATATCGCCGCTGTATTCGTATCTGAACAGGTAAGTTTTATTAATTTATCTTACATTCACAGTACAGTTGTTAGTATTAACAGTAGTGATTCTCATATGGCACACTGAGTAAACATAAGCTTGTGAAATGAATTTACAGTAAGAAAGCTAGTAAGTAATATTTAGTCTTATGAAGTAGTAATTGCTGTCGTTTGGTAGTGTCCCAGAAACATACGATTTAATCATCCAGTGGAATTCAGGTGTTTCTAAGAAGAGTTCATATTGGTTTTACCATTCATTTCTTAGCGTGAAATTATTAAATAATTGCTAGAAATCTTAAAGGTGTAGAAATAGTAGGGGTTATGCTTGTATGTGCAAATTTATTTATTTTCCTTTCTCCAACCATGAGTCTTCAACTTAAGCTCACATTTTACATCAATATTACAAACTAGGAGTATAGTCCCACATAATCGTGCTTTGGTAATCTGTTTTTCAATCTGTATGTACAACCATTTTATAAAAAAAAACTGCTTTATGTGTTTAGAAATGGGCGAATAATAGTTGTGTGAATATACTAAGAATCAAATTTAGTTCTTTTATTTTTATTAAGACCTCCATCCCACACAAACTCAGGCGCGCCCCTCAGGCATCTTGTAATAGTATCATATTGACTTTTGCACATTACAAATGTCATTTAAAAATAATATTTTTTGTGGAATTTTTTTTTTACCATTTTATTGGCGTTAGATGTGTGTCGAGTTGCTGGAAGTGTCCCTTATGGCCCATATGAAAAGGTTGGTAACTATATATGTGACCAAACGGCATCTGAGTTGCAGAGTATAGCGGTCTCTCTGAAAGCAGCAGTGGCGAGTATAGTCGAATGAATCAAAACTATGTTTAGGATTATCTAAACAATTCAAATCAATTATAATAATTTATTTAAAACAATAAAACTATAAATTTTAAATTATACCATACGTTCAAGCACAAACATTTGATCATATGTTACTCTAATGTCTTAATTAGAGGTTTTATTGAGGTTATGACTGTGACAACTAACTCTTTAGCGATGTTGTACACGGTTCATATTGTTCATCTACATCAATTCAGGAACTCATGTGCTCAGGAATGCGACAAGTTACTGGCCTGGTGTCTCTTTGACTTGTGTGTATCTGCAGATTATATTCGGAATTACAGAAGAATATCTACAATTACAATACTGAAACTCCTTCCGACTTATTTTTAATTGTCAGGTTATGTACAACCTTGTGGGTAATGCGTGCACAGTTCATCAAGCAAATTAATATGTTTAACGTGCATACGCGGAACAGTGACCAACAAGTGGGAATAAATTAAAGTGAAGGTAACCAGGCGGCGTCGTAATGATGTTGCTGGTGCCCTCAGAACTGTGTGGTCGTCCACTCGGACGTACTTCATTCCCTCGGTGATAGAAATTTCCCCAAATGTGAAGATGAAATCAGGCTCCCCTCGCACCTTATACTTACGTTTACTTATTTAGTGGGTCTATTCGGGCTGGCCCACATGCCTTTCACAGCTGTAAAATGAAATTTTAGGTGAGATTGTGCATATTTAACCTGATGAAGAAACATCTGGAAGGTGGGTTGTAGGGGACCCATTCCCCGAAATGCCAGGAAAGAGGAGCGCAGAAATAAATAGCACATGGTATGCAAACACGCATATACTATGTATATCTCCTTGCACAAAATACTACATTCACTTCAGCATAAAAAATTACACAGACCCTGGCCACTCGCACCCGCCAGGTTATCTTAGCTGTTAAAACTTCGTTATCGTGAAGTGTAAATTTTCATGTCGTTATCGTGACATAAAAATTACTATTGAGAAATTAGACTTCCCTGAGCGATTCTATTCGCGGGAAAGAAGAAGTAGTGTCTCCGGGTGCGAAAAAAATGAAAAAGGTTCCGGATGAATTAATTAAACTATAGGTAATAAATGATTGATACGAAAAGTTATGAATGCACCCACACCAGATGCGGTGTGTGCCGACCCCTCTGATGGCTGGGCGATAACTGACTCACTGCTGCACATGCAAGCGCTTATGTGGAAGGCGGCCGCGCGCCCCTAACATTCTAGAACAGTTTAGAATGCCAATGTACCTTGTTGTGAAAGAATGGCGAATAAAAACAATCATACAATGCTTATAAATTAAGGAAATAAACAAGAACCACTCAACCACTCAAATGTAAAGCAATAATGAAAATTATAGAATTAATACATAGGTTTCTGGAAGCTGCATGGTGTAAGTTTAAAGAAAATTTATAATAAACTTTAAAACTATTGCATGACCTGTCTTCTCGTGCTATCTGCACATCCATAATTTTTTTTAAATTAATTAATTAAATGAATAATTGCCATGCAATTAATTATCAAAGTATTACTGAAACAATTTCTAGGATCATGTTCGGCACCTCACCGGACGAGTCCAAGCCACTGGGAGGGGTGCGCAAGACATGAGCACTGTCCTACCTAAAACTTGCACACACTGCAATGCACTGGTGCTGCAGTGCACTGGTCTGGCCAATGCAATTAATGTGGCAGTACATTTTACTGATGAAGGGGGTGGTATGCACGGCTTGACAGATGGTCTAAGGGAGCATAGGATGCTGCCCCATGTCATGTTTATTTAGTGTTTTAATGAAATGTGGTAATTTGTGTATATAAGATAGCAACAAACAGTTAAACCTTTATTTAGCATCAGCCAAGCTAGCAGTGATTTTATCAATGCAATACAGGAGAAAGCACCACCAACCTGACAGTGCAATAAATCATACCAGAGCCAGCAACCCATTACTATTTTATTCAAATTAAATTTATTAGTATTTGCTGTGTTCATGTCACAACGAAAACGTGCAAATAACATAAATACAAACATTGAAATCCGTTTTTAACATCACCATGAACACATCAACCGCATATAATGTCACAGTAATAATTATATTGAGAATTTAATTAAGTGTCTTGTAGAGTAATACAAGTGTTTGTAACCTGAATGTAACAGCACTCAGTTGTACAACCATGTCGTTCGACAGGGATTTTGGTTTTTGCACACTGCGTGGACTAGGACCACACTGCTGTACCAAAGTCCAGCCCAACGAGCATCTACTCCTATGGGTCCACCCAGCCTGGCGATAGCAGGTCAAGTGGGCTGCATGCGTGTAATAGCTCGGGGATAAACAATTTTCTTTGTGGTTTAGCAGCAGTAGTTCAGACTTAATTTGCCAGAACCTTGTCAGAGCTTCATCCCCAAGTACACGCCCCCATCGGTGCAGACTGCGACTAAAACCTGTTTTAGTACTCATTAATGTAATTCTTCGCCCAAAAAGCATTTTACAGTGCGGAGCCAAGAGTCCCTTTTTACCATTCATGTGCCTTTTTGATCAGAGTGACATGTAGCATACTTGTATCTGAAATGATACCATGTGTTGTGTACATTATTTTCATCATCAGTACAGTAAATGTTTTGTTAGTAGCTGCCTGATGGCTAATGCGTGACAGGCCCTGTCCCATCCTATAAGGTTTTCTCCGAGTTATTCAGTAAGTATCACATAAATCGCAGATGTGTCTATTGGACCATTAGCACACCAGTTCCCATCCACGATTCCATATCAGGGTGCAGGGTTTCGTCCAGTCATCGGCCAGCCCTGAAATCATTAAGACTATTAGCACTAATCCGAGCTCCATCCGTTATGGTTTGTTGATGTCCTTGGACCTAATTCTTCCAACACCATCAACCCACCAAAAATGTAACCAGACATATTCTTAACAAATATTATATTTTATGCTTTCGATGCAGGACGACGTCCTGTCCTTTATGACCATCTGCCATGCCACGTGACCAACTCCACTACAGCAACATGCATTATGTGCACAATCGCCGAACACTTTCGTGCTGAGCAAGTTTGTGCAGTGCATATGTGAGCAAGGCAGTGTCACAATCCACCACCCCCCCCCCCCTCTTGAGGGTACGCGGTCATTGGGGTTCTCCGTCCAAAGGGAGGGGGTTAGTATAGAGAATTTGCAGATAAAATCCCTGGCGAAATTAAAATCATTTAAAATAAAATTCAAAAGGCAGAACATCACACAAAATACGTGAAGGACACCCATTTATATTGACGCCAGTATTTTATTTCCTTTTTTGTCAAAGCTGTGTATTCATTTCATGTTGTCACCCCCCTTTCACCTCACCATTCAAGTGTTATTGCAAGTTTTTCCTGTTCCAAATACAATTGTTACATTTTTGGTATATTTTTTGCAAGGGTTAAGTGTTTGTTTCATGTAAATTGTTTATCACACAAGTAGTTATGGTGCGCAATTGCCGCCATGCTGTGGCTACGCGCACCTGCCACGAGGCAGTTTTTGTCCAGAGTCTCAAAGGGAGGGAGTTGCATTTTAAAGTAATGTCGCTAATAAGCAATTTATTTGTTATAAAATAATTATTTCACATTTTATAGAAAAATAAAATTTCCAGGGGAGGGCAAGTCCCTCCCCCCCC
>NQII01001750.1:49508-65719 GCA_002778355.1 Clitarchus hookeri | reverse complement strand
CCCCTTCCCTGATTCAAGTAATGCTGATGTCCATGCCCACTACACTTCTTAACGTAAGTATCATGCATGAGGGGCGATTCAACTGAATCACATCACCAAGGGAATGACGTATGTCCAGATGGATGGCCACACGACCCTGAGAGTACCAGCAATCTCATCTCGACACTGCCTGACGATGGTGTATGGCACCTAGTTGGGTTACCACCAACATTAATTTTTCTTGTGTCTTGTTTATTACCCCGCAAAACCTAAACCCAACCCAAACAAAGTGTTACTTTCCTTTTTTTTTTTNTTTTTTTTTTTTTTTTTTTTTTTTAACATAGCTATATTTGAGACAAAAGTTAATCTATAAACACCATTAAATTAGTTTATCAGTACTATGATAAATTGATCAGCTGATATCAGCATTTGAATAAACCGTTCAGCTGCTACTTGAACCACCAGCTGATGGTTGAGGATACAGAAACGAAAGTAAACAGTAAACTGTCAAATCTTGTCTTTGTAGCTGGAATGAAGTTTACATCAATATTTAATGCACCTGGGAGACAAGGCATGGTAAAGTATTCGCCAGCAAGCAAGCTATTTGAGAATTTATGCTCTGTTACGTCGCTTCCTTCTCCTTTTCTTCCCAGTCCGCTACCCACCAGACAGGGACAGTCGGAGATGTAAGTTTCTGAATGTGGCATGCTGTGTTCAAAGATTGGTGTGTGTATTAATTATTTTATTCTTGATTGCATGTGCATCAAGTGTCATGCTTTATTTTTGCGATATTTTATTTATGTTAATAACGTGTATTAATAGGTCTATTACTGTGGAAGAATGAAAAGGCAGTCTCCAAATCCAGACATGCGCAGCTATCTCCAGTGTGTTATATTTTGCATAGAAAGATGCAGTGGAAGAAAAATGTGTTATAGATTGCAAAAAATTTCAACAGACAGTAGCAACTGTGGTGAGTATTTTGAAAGTGCCTGTAAATGGGGTAAAATCAGAAAAATGGCAGACATGTGAAATTAAAATGCCTGTTCATCTGCTGTGTTCGACATTGTTGTGAGCATGTGATCAGGCCTTGCTAGCCCAATCACGTTCTCGTACATATCGCCAGTAATTAGGATACGATCCGAATGAGCCTAAACCACAACACAAGAAATCCCCTCCAACGGTTGGAAGTCATGGCCATTTGTAAGTCAACACACACCCTATATTAAGGCAGGAACGTGCCTCGGCAGAAGGTGTCTTTGTAGCCGAGACACTGCACCATGAATACATCGAGAGATAGGATGTGTCAACTGCCATAGTACGTCTACAGATATCATCCTTCGGAGCCATGATTAATGTGAAGACATTCTTTTTAAATAGCATCAATATTTAATAATGTGCAGTGACTTATTAATATGTGAGAGTAAAAATAATAATGATAACATTTTAACCTTTGAATACTTCTCCAAGCTTCCCCGATTCAACAAATATTTACTGTGACGAGTATTAACTGTTATTTCATTAATACAACAATTATCAAACCAACCTAATTCATTCTACCGCTGAGTATGCATTCCCTAAATGGATTAATGTGTAATTTTAAAAACAAAAAATTACAAAACACCAGATAAAAAATGAGCCCAGCCAAAAATAACAGAACTTGATGAAATTGACAAATGTGTCGCTTATGCCTATCTTTCAGTATCCNAAAATGAGCCCAGCCAAAAATAACAGAACTTGATGAAATTGACAAATGTGTCGCTTATGCCTATCTTTCAGTATCCCATTTACGAAAGGGAATTATTTTCTCAGCATACTAATTATTGAAAATTACTTGTCTCTATATTTCATTTATGAAATAGATGTCGAGAAGATATGGGTGTCCTGTAGGCTCGTGAGGGCGTCATACACATTGATCTGCAGCAGGGAAGCACTAATGGTGATGTAGNGATATGGGTGTCCTGTAGGCTCGTGAGGGCGTCATACACATTGATCTGCAGCAGGGAAGCACTAATGGTGATGTAGTTGAGGGGGCGGAAGTCTGCACAAAACCTCATAATACCGTCCTTTTTAATCACTAATACAGTTCTGGCATTGTACCTGCTATCTGATGGCTCTATGACCCCCTCCCGAATCATCTCCTGTATCTGTTCTCTTATCACTCGCTGCTCTTCGAAGCTGTAGCATCTGGGCCCTACATACACTGGTTCTTCGACGAAGGTAGAAATCGCATGTTCGGCAGCTTACGTGTTCTCTCTCTCTCTCTCGCTTTCTCTCTTCGCCTGGTTGACGGCATCTGATTCGGGATTGTCACCTGGAGATGGCAGGATAGCGCACCTCCCCTGAGACTGGGTTTACTCTAGAAGCGGCACCTAATGCTGTTGGCAGCTCATCCTTGGTGGGGCAGTTTGGCTGTCATGACCACTATTGTGGTATATGTGGAGTAGCTCCTTCAGCCCCCTCTCCACGCCATAGAACTGGGCGAGGCAGTCAGTGCATGCCTTTACTGACAGGAACCGGTCGCGAAGTCCGTCAGCGAACTCCGACCAGATGGTGTCAGGTCACCACCTCAGGCTCCACCACTCATGTTCCGTGCCATGCAACTGGACACGCGCACGTTCTGCTTAATCGTCGAGAGGAGCACCCATATGTTGCAGTCTCTCGTCACTCCTCTTGAGGAACTGTTCTATGTCCTCTAGGCTGATGCCAGAGAACTCTGGCAGGGCGAGTGGCTGTGAAGTGACACACGCGTAGGCACTGCCTACGGCCATGTTCAAATCCATGCCTCCAGTGTTCGCCCTAGCTACTGTTCAACCACGGTCGGCGTGTGCAGCCGAGGTCTCAGCCTCAGGGCACGGTGCATCGCCATGTGTCAGCATGGCAGGGTTGCCAATGCCTGGGGGCAGCGTAGATGACGATTCGTTCTTGCCCAGGCATAGGTGGGCTAACTTCATATTGCGTACACCAGCACATGCGTTGCACGCAAAAACACCTTCCACGAATGTCACCAGATCTGTCGCCCGAGCACACCATCGGTGACGTCGAGTGCGGCATTCAAAAAACGTGAAGAACTTCGACCCCTTAATGTCGCATGTAGGGGCGTCACACACATGCAGCTGGTATGAGTCTTCTAGACTAGGCCTATTCACCATGTAATTTTGCGTGCCTTAGCACGCCTCTACGGACTTCGGGGTACACATGCAGAGCCACCGAATGCCATTCGAAAAGGGGGTCCACGTCACGTGAGAGCGAACATAACTCACACTTCACGGGCAGTTAGTGCAGCATGTTGGCAGCATGGACATAGCACCCTGTTGCACTAAGCATCGCAGGCTGTGCTAGTTAACAGGTAGGTGGCAGGTCCCGTTACAGGGGTGACAGGGGGCCGGTTGTAATGCTGCTCCTTTCGGGTGAGCGGTTGGCAGACGAGCCTCTCAGGGTGGTGAAAGTGAAAACTGGCTGATGTTGTCTCGGCTGATGATTTTGCCAAACATTGCAGAGTGCCACCTGTCGGCACGCTGGGTGTAGTTATTAAGAAATTGTTGGATTATATAGAGCGCCACCCAGCTTATGCCCGGCTGGGATGGAGAGACAGTTCTCAGGGCATGTTTAGGTTCGGCACACAGCAAAATTATCCCCTGGCAGTGACATGGTGTGGTATATGTGTGATGTGATGTCACAAGCTCAGAGGTAGAAGACAACCCTAACGACTCTGCTGTCGAGTCCGTGGAGTACACCCTTAATACATCATAATCAATGAGAAATATCAAGCCTCGAATTCACAGTGGTTATATTTATTTGCCATTTATCGATGCCATTGTACAAGGCGCAACTTACACAATGGTTGAATGCAATGTACACCATGCCAGTCAAGCCCCAAAGAATATAACATACAAACACTATAGCCGAATTACATAGATGGTTCAAGTCCGTGGAAAAAACTAAAGTAGAAGGTTGACCAATTAGCCGGTTAGACGATTAACCAAAAATGGTGGAAACGGCTGCTACCGAAAATGTAAAGTTTAAGCCTGCTGTTTTACAAGCACGAGCAGGGTGGTTGACAGAGGTGTGGGCAGGGAGCTGGTAGTAAAATGATACAGATAATAAAATTAAGACGACACTGAAAACTAATAGGTAGGTGATTGACCAAAAGCGAAGTCTCCCCCCTCCCCCACACCGCACAGGCATGCACGTCCTCTCTCAGCAATGGCCCGCACATAACTGAAAATAGCAGTCACGTCTGGTAGCGACAGAGGTCGGGACGTTCACCTTCTGCCATAAAAATAATACCCACACAACAATGGTCTTTTAAAAAATCAAGACAATACATAATTAAAAGTGTAATACATAACACTAGTTAGAAAATGTGTACATAACGCCAGACAATAAAACTGTATCCAGATTTAGTGTCTGCTCTGAATAAATATATGTATTTGAACTATCATGGCTGGCCAGAGTTAAATTACTTATAAAATAAGAAAAAACAAAGCACCCTTACAAGGACTCTATTGAAAAGACTTTAATAAAAGATACACTCATTGCACTGGGACGTGTAGTGTGATGTCACTCACTTGTCGACTGGCGAGTCCAAGATTGTAACGTGTTCGTCAACCAGAAAGGTGAAAACTAAATTTTTGCAGATCACTCGTTTATTGTTTTTATAATTCGTGGCAGAATTTACTAGGGTATGTGTCGCTCGGTAACACTTCTAACAACATTGAAATCGAGACCAAGAAGCACCTGTCACACAGCTCTCGTATGGCTCATCGAGGCCACGGATCTCAAAGCGACCAATGACCCTCTGCATACATGCCACATGGAATCGCCCGCCACTACAAACACGGCAATTAGCGCACACAGTGACGAATGACCTCTTGCAATTTATAAAAACGAGGGTGAAGGTAGAGGGTCAGTTGGGCAGGGTGGTCGACCTGGTGGCCTCTGGAGCCAAGCAGGCAGCCAGCTGTTACGTGTTCAGGGCTGCTCTGGGGGCGGCAATTTGAACGTGCCAGGTTCGGGTTTCGAGACCCGAGGAGGTACGTGACAAAGAGGACATGATGAGTCTGCTTCGCCTGTAAATAAGGGGAATTTCTTGGAACTCATTGAACTTAGAGCTAAAGACAAAGGAAAAGTGATCGTTGTATTTATGATGTCGTGTATTCATTCGTACAAAAGTTGCCAAATACAAAATAGCATTATTAAAATCATACAAAATAAGACAGTACACGACATTGTGGAGGAAATAAATCCTTGCTCTGCTTTTCCTATCATTCGTGAAGAAACAACATATAGTGCCACCAAGGAACAAGTTAGTGTATGTGTACGGTACACATACACAATAGAAAATAATGTTACTTACATCAAGGAAAGGTCTTTGGTTTCACACAAGTTGCTGAATTAATGGGTGAAAACTTGCACTACGTTATCAAGGCATTCATGGAAAAAATAGGAGTAAATGTGAGTACAATGCGAGGCCAGGCCCATAACTGGGTATCCAACACGAGTGAGCTGTTCAGTGGAGTCGCTGCACGATTTAAGGAAGATGAACCAAGAGCCATGTATACTCACTGCCATGTTCGTCTTTTAGATCTAGCTGTGATGCACTTTTGTGAAGAAGTCAAACCACTGCGACTTTGGACATTTAAACACAAATTTAGTGTCGGTGGTTACGATATAGCAAGAATTGCAATGACAAGAAAGAGCAAAGTTCCCATAAAGCTTAACCACGGAGATTTTCCAGAAGAAGAATCCAAGTTAAACATTTATTATCAAGGCTTGGATGACATGCCGGCACCTTATTTCGGGACGAAACCGAGGAAAGTTTTGTTTAAATGGGCCAGAGGCTCATTGCCACTATAATAATACTTAACAAGCTTTCCACCTCATTCCAAGACCCCAACAAGACAATCAAAGATTCTCTTCGTCAGTCTGAAATGACAATGAAATTCATATTCATCGTACAGGTTAACCCACTGTGTCCGTATGCTCAAAAACCATCACACCTTTCAAAAATAGGAAGGATTGTTTTTAAATACTGTTCATTGTTAGTCTCTGCATCCAAATAGATTAACACGTCTGTACATTCTGTGTCATTTCCTGACACAATTACAGTGATTGCGCAGTTCTGAAATTCCATCCAACTGAGGCATCTGTTTACAATAAGTATTTTCGCGATGTGAAAATTTCGTTGTGAATGCTGGTGGCCAGCCTGTTATCAATTCAACCGCGAAAATATGTTGGATAAGTTGGTGTCGTGTAGTCTATAGATCTTGGGTGTCGTGCTTGCCATAGAGAACCATCACCATGGATTCTAGGCATTTTCCAATGCATTGGATGCCACACAGTCACGGGCATATATAATGCTGCTGGCAGGTATGGGAGAGGTGTCCATTAGGGTGGAGCGAAATTTTTTTTTTCCTTTTACGGTCATGTAATAGTGAAAAGTAGGTGCCTTTTAGGCTTAAATTAATTCATGCAAAATATTACTTGAATTAACTAAGAGTAGTTGCCTCCGCAAAGCCATTGCATATTTGAAAAAAGTGGATTTTTGTCTTAAGTTTAACGCCATGTAAATATGTGAAATTTTAATGCATACACCTATTTTATCTTATTGATATGTTGCAACAACAGCTATTTTCGACACAATAAAAAAAAAAAGCCTAATTCTAAGTTATTTACTTCAAATAAACGGAGTGGGGAAGCGCGCGGAGAGACAATTTGACGTCACACGTGTCGTCGCGTCAGTGTGCTATTGTTTGTCGAAGTGAACGGCCGCGCGCCCAGTTACTTAATACATTTACGCCATTTTGTTGTGTATGAAACATGGAAAGAACTCGGAGTGCATTCAAATGTCCTCTTTTTGGAGATACTCGGGAGATTAAATTGAACGTTCTTCCTACTTATGAAGATGTAATGAAGTACTACGAATGGACGAGACATCAACTAAAATTACAACTGGAAACTGCAAAAGAGCCCACATTTTCAGAAATAGCAGATATTGTGACATCAAGGATTATAAATATATGGCAAACTGCATCTATTCCAACAGTTACAAGCACAAGAGTCGTACAGATGTTGAAAGCATACCATCTAAAGTGCAAAAATCTACTTAAGTCTATCAAGAGACTCTCCCCGGAAGAATTAAAAAGTTTTCGTCAAAACAGTAAGATACTTTTTGATATTGCAGCTTGCAAGTGCAAGAAATTCGCTCAATGTACCTGTACGAAGGATAGAAAGGTCCCTAAACAAGAACAAACCTTTATAACTGATCAGCGGACCTCTCGAAATATGGTAATAGGTGGAATCGACGTAACTGTTACGAAAAAAATGCAAAAGACCTTAACGAGAAGACAGAAACGAGAGAACCGCCCAAGCACATCATTGACTACTAGTTCTACGTCAGCTATTTTAGAACTTAGTACTTCTCCAGTATCGTCGGCGTCCGAAAGGCGTAGCAGTACAGACAGCACCATAAACGTAGGCGTTCCTGAAAAGAAAAGGAAAAAGTCCTCATGCGTGGACTTTCCTACGTTATCCAAAACTTGCGACAGGTATGGAGTGTCAGATAGGGCAGCAGCAGCGATTGCGTCATCACTTTTGTTTGACATTGGGTCAGATGTTGAGGTCATTGACAGACATAAGCTACGAAGAGAGAGAACTAAAACTCGACAAAAGTTATTGGAAGAGGTCACCGTTCCAGAAGTTTCTGCTTTGTACTTTGATGGAAGAAAAGACAAAACTGTGAAAATTATCCAAAAAGGTGGTAAATGCTACAGGAGTATGACTGTTGAGGAGCACATCTCACTAATTCAAGAGCCAGGATCTATTTACTTGGGGTACGTAGTACCTCACGTTGGTTCCGCTAAAGGAATAGAAAATGCCATAACCGAGTTTCTATCAGAAGAAGGCATTGCCGAACATCATCTTATGGCCATCGGTTGTGACGGAACGAATGTAAATACTGGAAAGTATGGCGGTATTATAAGACTGCTTGAAAAAAGGCTACAAAAACCACTACAGTGGATAATTTGTTTACTACATTTGAACGAACTGCCTCTAAGGCACTTGTTTCTCCATCTTGACGGGTGTACTTCGGGACCTAAGTCTTACAGTGGAACATTGGGTAAAGCGCTCGAAACTTGTGAACAATTGCCTATTAAAAAATTTCAACGCATCGAAGGAGAAATGCTTCCAGGAATGGCCCAAGATTTGAGTACAGATCAACAGTACTTGCACAAGATTGTGACAGCTGTACTATCAGGTGATTTCCCTGAAGATCTGGCGAATAAATCTCCAGGCAAAATGTCACATGCCCGTTGGCTTACACGTGCCAACAGAATACTCCGTCTGTATGTGGCAACAGCGACGCCATCGGAAAATTTGATAACTTTAGCTACATTTGTAGTAAAAGTTTATGCTCCATCTTGGTTCCTTATTAAGAATAAACCATCGTGCAAAGATGGTACGTGACATCTTTTCTACATTATTTTAGCCTCCAGATACCTGCCAGAAGACCTGAAAAAGGTAATCGATCCTGTCATTCAACGTAATGGCTATTTTGCCCATCCAGAGAGTATTCTACTTGCAATGATTACCGACGAAAAGAAACACATTCGTGAACTGGCAGCCTGTCACATATTAAAGACACGCAGTATGCCTCAGCCTTCCACACCAAGATTGTTTGAAGTGCCGTCTATAAATTACGACTTCCGTGCCATACTCAAGCTGTTGAACGGGCTGTGAAGATGACGACAGAAGCTGCCACTGCTCAATGTACTAAAAAAACACGACTAGGGGCCATAAAAGCCAAATTGGAATCGCGAAAGAAAATGCCTAAATTTGAGACAAAGAGAGATTTTCGAGCAAATTGACAATTAAAAAAAAATAATTACCTTGTATTTTTTTTTGTACTTTCGATTAAAGTTTATTAATAAATGTCTGAATTTTATATTGCATATAATTTATACCCTTTTACCATTAATTTAAGCTGAATATTGTGCTACTAAAAATACTGAGATTTTTCAATAAAATCTAAAATTTTGAGGCTAGTGCGGAAGCAGAAGATGTTAACCGAATTAATTAAAAAATAACACTTATTTTACCATTAGTATAAGGCACCGATCCCCCCCTATTACAATTGTAAATAAGAAAAAAAAATGTACATACTCTCGTGCTCCACCCTAGTGTCCATGTTCAATCCCCTTCCCGAAATATGACGCACATTATAGAAAAATAAATAAATATAGTAAGGCATTAGTAAAGTGAGAAAATAGGTAAATAAAGAGAAATATTAAACTGCAAAAATAAGCAAAAGAGATTATGTAAAAGAGAAAATACATGAATCCATATATACTGAAACTAGAAAAGTGCAATTCATATGATTATCCTAAGCGAGAACTTGCTAGTCGGCCATATTATTTCTACTCATAATGTCTTCCAATTATTGCACTGGACTGCACTCAGTGCGCACTGGCCGAGTGCCGCGTCTTCCAATTACCGGAAATCGTGCTGAGTGCAGTCGTTTTTCCTTCTTCGAATTGCCAACTACACTGAAAAATTGTGCACCGAGTACAATTTTTGTCGCTGTGTCACCAGAGTCAGTGCGGCTGTTTGAGTACAAATATGGCCGACAAACAAGTACTCGCTTCGGGCAATCACATGATAATTGCATCTTTCTAGTTTTCAGGGCCCACTTAGTGCACTCTCAGTGCAGTAGATTGGAGGATTCCATGACTCATGCTATTTTCCTTTTGCCTCATGTCGTCTACTATCCCGGCGAGTTTGTTGTCATGCCATTAGTAATGAATGTGTTTTTCGATGATAAGAAGTTTCATTGGTAAAAGTTATAGTATGGGCATTTCATTCTGTTGAAAATAATAGAATACTGCGCTATCCTTGATTTCTTTGTATGTTTGGTAGAATAAAGATTCATGCTTAGAAATATTGTTAATGCCACCATTTTTCGTCGTCTGCTACTGCTGAGACCGCCTGTCGTCCTGCTAATTTTTGGTATCAGCACGAAGTGTAGCCTCCAACCCAGATGCCAAAACATATCTCACCAAGAAACGCTAGAGAGAACATCGAGTAGAGTTATCGTTCTAGATGCGCATACCCACTTTTCGAGATAAAGGATTGGACCTTCAAGAACAATGTGGATAGGATTTGAGATTAGAACACTGTTAAGGAAAACAAGTGCTTTTAGATGTTTGTGCAGTTTTCTACCATAGTTTTAATGAAATAATAATATATTAAAGTAAGTAAATGTGTTTTATTCAAGTGGTGGGTATTTTTACAATCTAAATATAAACAAAATATTGGCAATGGACGAGTCAATGTTAGGGACATTTGTAGGAAACAAAAAAACGGTATACTTAATCTTTAATATATGAAAGGAACTTACAGAGGCGGGAGGATTTGTTACAGGTTCCAGCCATCATAGGTGCAGCATGAATAGAAATTTTTTTGGTGTGATGCTGGACTTGGCAGGGGGAGGTGATACATAACTAAATATTTGGCAATTATTTTTAATCTAATTTTTATAAATAAAAAATGTAATTGTATATGTACATAATCATAAAACTAAATATTGGGTACAAATAAGTGTAACATAAATCATTTTGTATAAGTTTTCTTTCTTAATAAAACAATTAAAAATAATACTCACTTTGAGCACTATTATGTGAACCACGCGTTGACGAGCTCCTTTGTGCCCACTCTGACTGCCGCAGTCGTTTCAACCGCACCAACTGCACCACACCAACAGGCTTGTGGGCCAGAGAGAAAGTGCTACAAAGTGTAGTTCATTAGTGTACATAATTTCAAGTAACAAAATCGTCAAACGTGCAATACAAACATTTATTAAATAATGTAACAACTTTTATAAGTGTATTAATGTTAGTCATTATGTTTTCTTATGTTTAATTTAATTCATATAATTTTTCATCACATAATCATCTTTCAGTGTTATGTTCTGTTTCACCTTTTCGCCACTTGGCTTCGGCTTTCGCAACTGGTGGCGGAAGCCGACCCCAAGCTCCCCCCAGTTCATCTCAGCACCTGAACGAGACCAGAAGTGTAAGTCTCTCGCTCCACGAGACCCTCAGCACCGGCATATTAGGCTGAAATCATTTTTAACTGCAATAGTATTAAATTAATTCTCCGGAACATTTCTTTAATTTATTTCAAGTACTGAGGAGACAGCAACGGTACTCTCACCAGAGAGTTTTCAACACAATCGCATTTTGAACATAAAGCCATGTGTTTTTCGCCGCGCAAGGGCTGAGGCCATTTTTCATATTATTCATGCATTTATTTATCTGTGAGCGGACGATGAATAAACAACTCAACAAGTAAAATAGTGTTAAATCATTGTAGAACAACCTTATCAGCGTCACCAGTGTTTAGTAATATAGTTCAGACGTACGAGACGGCCGACAGTCCATCCTATGTAAAGAGTGCATCTGTAAGTACGCGACAATCAAGCAAATAACTGACACAAGGTTCACCAGGGTCCCTGGGCTGTCGACCGTATGACCCTCACTTCATTAGATCACCACTGAGTTATGGCACCGGGCAAAAATCCAACATCAAACCAGCCTGGTAATCTCGACCACACCAACTATTACAACAGTTTTTTTTACTGGCGTGTAAGGTTTACTCGTCCAATGTTGAGTTAGATTTCGGCATATTATTGAAACTAATGAAGGCAGACACATATTATGTAACAAAAGAAATTCTAATGAGAAAATGGTTACTAATATAGTTGTAAAACTGAGTGTTGGGGTTTGCTCTAAAAGGAAATGAATATGACACTGAATTTGAGCACTGTTACACTTGCTATAGTTGTTTAATAGTTTTTTACATTTACTCATTCAAAATCATTTTTATTTCGATTGGGGAATATTGCTAAACACAAACATTACCAGTTACCAGTAGTCTCATTTATTAATGTCTGCTACATCAGGGAAGACGTATATGCAACCACAGCTGTCTCTGGTTGGATGGGATGCAAAAACTTCCCTTCAAAAAGGTATTCTGTGAACACTTCTTCCACTCGTCCAATAAAATGTTGAAACTTTTGTCTCAAGCCTGTAGTAGGAAAGTAACCAGTAACCAGTCACCAACCTCAACCGATCCTTTGGGTATGCAATGAACATTTGAAATTATTTTCCCAAATTTTGTGACACAGTGAACAGAAATTGATGCTGTGCTTTGACTTTCCCTTTCTGATGATGACCCCTCATTACTGACCTCATTTCTCCATTGCCAGATGAGTTGTAAATCTGAACAAGTTCATTATTTTCATCTTCCTCCTCATGAGAATCTGAAAGGTCTCCAACACTTTTACCAGCCTGAACATGCAATTTTCTCCATAAAGGACATGGCTTTGGCGCATCAGAAATTCTCATTTCTTTCAAAAAGTTGTAATGTGGCACCACGCTGTTTAGGGCCACCATGTTCGTAGCAATCCATGCCTGGGTATGACGAATGGAAATTACCACTCGGTTAGCTCAGTTGGGAAGAAGCATGAAACTTTTTAAAAAGGTGCCAATTATATGAAGCTCAATTCCAGTTTATTTGTTCTTTAATTTAATTTATCATAAAAATGCAACAGTCACATACGATCTTCCGGTAGGCCGAGTACGAACAGATTCACAGATAAACCGAAAAAAATGCAGAGCAGCGCCACAGTCGTTTATTGATTCATTTACGTCTCGAAAACTTGCCTCGCAAGAAAATACAGAGGCAGCGACCTACCACACTGGCGGAGAAATAAACAAGCAAGTTCGAGTGTTCCGGTGGGGGGGTTAGGCGCCACGCCCGACGCGGCCTCGACACTGGTTATTTATTGTCGACTGTTCGGCCATTGTCAGTTATCTCTCTGTGTGGATGGTAGGAACTCGGTATATTACTTCGCTGCATGCCTACTCCCACTCCTCGCCACAAACAAAAGCATGGTATAGCCGGCCTCTCTTTCCCACGCTATTCCAAACTGTGTGGCCATATTGAACTGCATAGCCCTTCGAACTGCACCACCAGTTAAAAGATAATCACACTTCTAGAACAAAACCTGTAAACACAGTCGGAAAGTTTCTAATCTAATGGTGAAGCTCAACAAAAACTAAGATTTCTGAAATGGCAACCGGATGCCTGATAAAAATAACTACCACGACTTTAATTTCAAACCAGACAACAATTTTACAATGCCTGGCAAAGCGAAAGAAAACGAACTGCGTATCCCGAAAATTAATAATACTGCATCATTACAAAGTTCACAAAACTTACATCCATGGTGTTTTGAGAGGTCGCACTGGGGCCACTTTGCACTTCAGTTTGTTGAAGATTTGGAAGCCTATTCATGACCTGGTTTCTGTCTGTAGGGAAGATACCAGCCGTAGCAAAACCTGATTTTACATTGGAGTCTGGGAAAAACACCTTACAGTACACACACTTCTTTTCTACTTGGACTAGCTTTCCATTCTGATAATATTGTTCTCCATGCACATTTGAGAGGCATAAAAAAAGGTCACATCTAGTGGTTGGGTTAGGTGAGTAGAGTTTTTTTTTGGGAGAAACGCCGAAGAAATACCATTGTCTTTGCACATTTTAATGGCATGAGCTGAGAGATGTGATGATAAATTATCTCCCAAGATAATTTTTTCCCTTCAAGTTTACTTAAGTAAGGCACAGCAATATTTTCAACCCAATCATCGAAGCAAGCAGAGTTCACTTTTGCTTCTGTTAAACCTTGCAATTTAGTGGCCCACCTCTACGCCATGAGTCACATACATCAGCTGAATTGTAAAAAACATATGGTGGTAGTAGAGTTCCATCTGCTGCAGCAGTATACATTATGAATGTGCTAGATTTCGAGGATGTAAGTATCCTGAACGTATACTTAACCATTCTAAATCTTGCACATATCTGCATATGGTTTCTGAATAAGAATCATAGCTTCTGGATATATATCGCTATTTCTTGTCAAGTTATTCAGCATTAAATAATATTACCAAATTTTGATTTTATTCACCCTACTGATCATATTCACCCCATGTTATGGTACCATCTCAATTTTGAAAAATCGAATGTTCATCCAATTTGAACATTAAAATGCAAATATGTGGTAATGCAAATTGCAAATGACATTATAGAAACTCGGAATTCAAAACGATGAGCAACAACCACCAACATAGGGTTAACAAAACTAATAACCAAAAATGATGAATGCTACCCGGTCACCGTGCGTTCATGACAAAGTGATGAACAGGATTGTGAAACCACCTCGGTCTTACTGATTCAACCGCGAAAATACGACTATAATTAAAGAGGCAAGATAACTGACATATCCTATCAAATGACACCATTCACATAACTAGCTTCTTGGCATTGTAGCAAACATTGCAAATTTTGTAATACGATGTTGCCTGCCTTCGAGGCCTCTTTTAAGTTGTTCGTTAGTAAACAAGGTGGTGTCCACTGTCCACATGTAAACTATGGAATAATCGAAATGTAAACAAATAACGTTTGAAGGCGTGACATTCGGCGACAGTCATGGTGATAAGTCACTTGTGCAGAGCAGGTAGCATAGTCATTGACAGCTTTGTGTAATCATTTGTGAGGACCGGTGACTAGGACTTCATAATTATGCGAACGTACTTGCATCCGGTTCGATGTTGGACAATGTTGAAAACAATAAGTTATTACGGCTGTCGCAAGTTCTGTAACGCACTAAGCTCGAAAGAAGTTATGTTGAGACAGGTACTTCATAATATTGATGGTGCTTTTATTTGATTCGGTTGCACTTTCGTGTTCTTCACGAACGCTGCAACTTTTATTTGATTCGGTTGCACTTTCGTGTTCTTCACAAACGCTGCAGTAATAGTTTACAGACGAAGAATATATTTTTAGGGAACATGGTGGAAGAAGGAAAAGGCAAGGAATGGGGGAAATTGTTTATGTATGTTAAGATGGAAAGGGGTGGAGAGGAAGGGATCCCTCTGCTGAAAGGTAGGGATGGCAGGACTGTGACAAATGACCAAAAAAAATCGTAGATACTGCAAGCCCAGTACTTGTCAGTGTTTGAGGCAAAGGAGGATTCAAATGGGGAGGGTAATGGGGATTGGGGGTTGTTTATAGCAAGTTTAAGATGAGGGAGTGGGATATAGTAATGGCACTCAGGGGGTTGAAGAGCAGTAAGGCAGTGAGACCAGACGGGGTAAGGAACACAGAACTTAAGTTTGGTGGGAGAGAGTTAGTGAAATATTTGGAGGTGTTGTTTAGCAAGTCCTTAGAAGAGGGCAAGTTGCCACAAGGTTGGAAGGATGTGTTGGTGGTCCCAATACACAAGCAGGGGGAGGCCTGGCATCTATAAACCAGCGAGTCTCACACCGAGTACAGGAAAGTTAATGGAGATGCTGGTGGTTCAGTATGTGGTGAATGTTATGAACAAGAGGAATTGATTGGAGTTACAACATGGTTTCAGAAAAGGACACTCATGTGAGATGCAGCTGGCTGGGCTGTTAAGAGGATCTGGTGCAGACAGTTGATGAGGGGAACTTTAATGTTAACGGAGCTACAAAACGCTTGTGATACATAGCATATGTAGGAAATAAGTAAACACGTCAAACATGGGGTGATTTTTCAAAGGTTTGATTTAAAAAAGTATGAGGAAACTGCGAATAGACTATAATCATAATTTGTTCATATCACTAATAAGACAATACAAACCAATAATGATATTTACATAAATAATCATGACATACATTATGTTAAAATAACAAATTTCACATAAAAATATAACATACAGTAAACATTAAGATGATAAATATTTATTTTCAGAGTAAAATGGTCGAGCAATAAAAAAACTCCGTAAGTCTACCACTTATAGTTTAACAACTTTTGAGTGTTCTTAACATCACTATGTCGCAATATGACAAACCTACCGTGGCAGTACTTGTAAACAAAAGTTAGAAACACCTCGTACTATGTATATTTTTGGTAGTATTTCCACAAGACATATTACAAAGCCTGCCCTGAATTTCAACAATGTAAGCATCGCAAAAGCCAAAAATACAGTTCTCATATCTCTTTGACATTCCCTTCAAAACAGCACTGATTCTTAATACACACCCTTCAACGTTTCACAGCCCTTAAAAAGACAACTTCGCAGGAATGGGTAAGAAACTGTGAGAGAGATATATATATATATATATATATATATATATATATATATATAT
>NQII01001750.1:36076-49496 GCA_002778355.1 Clitarchus hookeri | reverse complement strand
TGTATGTATGCATGTATATATATATATATGTATATATGCATGCATGCACGCACGTGCACACACCTACAGGGTGATTTTGAGCAATAGGGACAAATTGCAGGATATGATCCCTGAGAGGATAAGGAGCGAAAAAGGTCATATGAACATATGTCCAGAAATGCATGGTTTCTATGCTAGAGACCATTTATTCATTCATCATTCCTGTACAGTACAATGCAGTGCACGACATGCTGACAAGAGGCCACTGTTAGATGAGGTATTCGAGGTGACCGACTCCACAGGCCTCTAAGCATGAGTGTACGTGCCGCAGCAGTGACTGGCGCACACGTTCAAATGCTCCATCCTGCATCCGAATGGCATCACAGGCTGCACAAATATATTGCTCCAGTGTCTACATGTCCGGTATGGGCTCCGCATACACGACCTTTCAGGTGGAGTCCAACAGCCTTGTTCAGTGGTTGTTACTTCAAGGCTAGAGTAAAGTAATTAAAGACATGAACTTCTGATATTCTACTGGATTGTGGCTCTATTAATGTACAGGAAGTTTGCCAGGGCATTCGGTGAACAGTTCTGTACGGACTACTGAAACTGCTGTCGTTGGTGAAGTCTGCACTGAAATGCAAAATATGTGGAGGACTTTGACGGGGTTGCTGTTGAAGCTGTGATCATGAGGGAGTTGTTGAGCCGTTGTGAGGGCATTGTACAGTGGTGGTGAGCAATGGGCGTGCACTGCAGTGAAATTGGAGCTGGTGCGCTGAGCAGGTTGCAAGACTACTATGGTCATCAATATCAGATACTATTAAAACTTTTATTTATTAGTGCCCAATATTTCAGAGGACGTGTTTCTAGACTGTGTGCTTTCAGCAAAGTATTTCTTGACGTGAATGTTGTTTATTAACTTTAACGCTGAAAAACTGTCTAATTAATGTAAACTGTTCCTAACAATATTATGTGTGCCTGTGGTATAAATTGCACGAAGACTCATAATTACAGTGTCGTCAGGCCACTACCCCATTTCAGAGAGATGCTGGTGTAGGTTTAATGGATGGTTAAACTTTTTTGTATGAAACTAAGTGTAAACAAAATTGTGGTCCATAATTTTTTGTATAAATTTTACATCTCGTAAATTTAATATATGCTTTTAATTTTTTTTATCATTTGGTAAAAGAAAACCCATAATGCTTTAGCATAGCTCAATTGTTTCATAACGTCACGAGGCCTAATTGAGTTGAGCTAGGAGGAGAACAAGTTGAGTGTAACTTATTGCTGTAAAGGATGAGGCACATTTGATGCTCCCTTGCCCTCAGGTTGGAGGTCTAAACATTTGCCAACTGCCTTAATTATTNTAAAGGATGAGGCACATTTGATGCTCCCTTGCCCTCAGGTTGGAGGTCTAAACATTTGCCAACTGCCTTAATTATTGCACAGCTAAAAGTAAGTGATTATCGCAAATGTAATTGTGAAATCAACCAAAGGTTCATGCATTGTGTTCCCAATTGCGTTTATTAGTTAATGTATTAGTTAATTTTCTGTATTTTTGGAGACTTGACACGAGTGAGTGAAGAGACATCATTACTTCATCAATTATGCCAAGCCATTGTCAGTCTGCGAATAGTCTGTGTTCAGGGAGGCAGGTGTTGGCACACCACTTCGGGGTGCTGGATCTTTGTACTACTGATTTTAATGTGCAATAACTTAATCAAACTAGAACCTATTTAATTTCATTGCCTAGTTCCCCGGAGTAAGCTCCCTCATCTCTGGCAGACTGTTGGCCCCAGAGCATTACTTTAAAATGTGAATCATCTTGCCTTCTCGCCTAACTGGACATCTTTGTGCTTCAGCGTCATATGTAGCATTTTTGGCGAATAGCTTCTAGAGTTTGTAAGTGTAATGTGTACTGCCATAGTACAATTAAATCTACTTGATTTAAATGCAATTTAGTGCCATCTACCTAATTTTACAATTAAGGGCCCTGTACAACATGCATATTTCTATTTTCAGCATGTGGTGTGCCTCATATTGCCACCTTTGTTGCTACGTAATATGTTGTGTAATTTCATTACTAAGGGTCCTGCCCAACTGGTAATTGTGTTCAGAGTGTGTGGCACGGCTCCTTGTTTACACAGTGTTTAGAGGTATAACCTCAAAAGAACACATGTACGCAATTCAACATCTGCGATCATGGAAAGAGAGTTATGCCTGACAAGAGTTATGCTCTTTCGAGTATACTGGAAAACTGGCACCCATGTAATTTCTCCAAGCCTCTTAACTAGCATTACATTTTCACTATGAAAACTGCCTCCTTCAGGGGTCTCATTAATTCTGGTGAATACTCATTGCGTCAAGTTGCTTATTGACATTACCCTATAGTACCGTAAAAATACCACTGTCCTATATACTGTTTCCTTAAGAGTTAAGCTAAACCAATACCAAATCATACTCAAATACAGTTGTACCTGTCAAATTAACTCTGAATTTTCAAATTAAGTACCCAAGCTAACTGTATACTCTTGGTTGAATCATACGTTTCCAGCTTTAGTCACCTCTTTTTAAAAGCATATTGTGCTCCAGATATAATGAGAGACGTTCTCTAAAGTGCTGCAGNAGATATAATGAGAGACGTTCTCTAAAGTGCTGCAGCAGCCTAGTTTAAGGTGTCAGTTTGTCGCAGGTTCTACTTAACTGATTTGCTTTTGGATGAACGAGAATTACTTAACCAGTCCATGTATCAGTTCTTGAAGTTATTTGATCCGAGTGTCACCGGTCCTAAGTATGCAACAGTGACAAAGTGTCGCAGCAACGCAGACATTTAACAAAGGTTTGATCATCTTGCACCAGTAATCAGACATCAATGTCCGAATGAATGCCAAAGACTTTTGANTAAAGGATGAGGCACATTTGATGCTCCCTTGCCCTCAGGTTGGAGGTCTAAACATTTGCCAACTGCCTTAATTATTTCACAGCTAAAAGTAAGTGATTATCACAAATGTAATTGTGAAATCAACCAAAGGCTCATGCATTGTATTCCCAATTGCGTTTATTAGTTAATGTATTAGTTAATTTTCTGTATTTTTGGAGACTTGACACGAGTGAGTGAAGACACATCATTACTTCATCAATTATGCCAAGCCATTGTCAGTCTGCGAATAGTCTGTGTTCAGGGAGGCAGGTGTTGGCACACCACTTCGGGGTGCTGGATCTTTGTACTACTGATTTTAATGTGCAATAACTTAATCAAACTAGAACCTATTTAATTTCATTGCCTAGTACCCTGGAGTAAGCTCCCTCATCTCTGGCAGACTAGCGGCCCCAGAGCATTACTTTAAAATGTGAATCATCTTGCCTTCTCGCCTAACGGGACATCTTTGTGCTTCAGCGTCATATGTAGCATTTTTGGCGAATAGCTTCTAGAGTTTGTAAGTGTAATGTGTACTGCATGTACCGCCATAGTACTATTAAATCTACTTGATTCAAACGCAATTTAGTGCCATCTACCTAATTTTACAATTAAGGGCCCTGTACAACATGCATATTTCTATTTTGAGCATGTGGTGTGCCTCATATTGTCACCTTTGTTGCTACGTAATATGTTGTGTAATTTCATTACTAAGGGTCCTGCCCAACTGGTAATTGTGTTCGGAGTGTGTGGCACGGCTCCTTGTTTACACAGTGTTTTGAGGTACAACCTCAAAAGAACACATGTACGCAATTCGACATTTGCGATCATGGAGAGAGAGTTATGCTCTTCCGAGTATACTGGAAAACTGGCACCCACGTAATTTCCCCAAGCCTCTTAATTAGCATTACATTTTCACTATGAAAACTGCCTCCTTCAGGGGTCTCATTAATTCTGGTGAATACTCATTGCGTCAAGTTGCTTATTGACATTACCCTATAGTACCATAAAAATACCACTGTCCTATATACTGTTTCCTTANCATAAAAATACCACTGTCATATATACTGTTTCCTTAAGAGTTAAGCTAAACCAATACCAAATCATACTCAAATACAGTTGTGCCTGTCAAATCAACTCTGAATTTTCAAATTAAGTACCCAAGCTAACTGTATACTCTTGGTTGAATCATACGTTTCCAGCTTTAGTCACCTCTTTTTAAAAGCATATTGTGCTCCAGATATAATGAGAGACGTTCTCTAAAGTGCTGCAGCAGCCTAGTTTAAGGTGTCAGTTTGTCGCAGGTTCNATATATAATGAGAGACGTTCTCTAAAGTGCTGCAGCAGCCTAGTTTAAGGTGTCAGTTTGTCACAGGTTCTTCTTAACTGATTTGCTTTTGGATGAACGAGAATTACTTAACCAGTCCATGTATCAGTTCTTGAAGTTATTTGATCCGAGTGTCACCGGTCCTAAGTATGCAACAGTGACAAAGTGTCGCAGCAACGCAAACATTTAACAAAGGTTTGATCATCTTGCACCAGTAATCAGACATCAATGTCCGAATGAATGCCAAAGACTTTTGANGACATTTAACAAAGGTTTGATCATCTTGCACCAGTAATCAGACATCAATGTCCGAATGAATGCCAAAGACTTTTGATGGCTGTAGAGTACATATTAAAAAGCCATAACAGCAAACCATATTTAGATATTTAGCCACTACAGTTAGATGACAAGAAATGTTTCTTTGATCCAAGCAGTGGGTGGTTTAAAGAATCTAAAGGTGCAGATTTTGTTGTCAAATAAAAATTCCTTCCAAAGTATGAACAGCAATATTGATTCAGCGATGAAAAAAAAAGTCAAAAGTGGGATGGATTTTCTTTCTTTATTTTGGTCACATTAAGATACTTGTTTTTTTTTTTTTTGCTATAGGTCACTATAAAGCACTTTCCTAATATTTTTTAATGTGAAGTAAAAAAAGTAATTTGTTGTGTAGATCAGTATGTGTTGACTTGTGGTGTAACTGGAGTGTACAAAAACAAAGAGAAATGTTGCACATAGACTAAGGGAGTGGCCTGTGTTATTGCAAAAAAAAACTTTTCACAGCATAATTCCATTTCATCTATTTTAATTTAGTTTCTATCTAAGATTCAGTTCAAGAGAATGAAGTCATGTTTTTTCTATTGGACATCTCATTTTAACCACATATCCATATGCATGGTGTACTTGTTTTACAGACAAATTAAAAATGTCCATGTATGTTTTTACTTGCTGCTGTTACAGTTTTTTGATCGTGAGAGTTGNCATTAAAATACTTGTTTTTTTTTTTTTTTGCTATAGGTCACTATAAAGCACTTTCCTAATATTTTTTAATGTGAAGTAAAAAAAAGTAATTTGTTGTGTAGATCAGTATGTGTTGACTTGTGGTGTAACTGGAGTGTACAAAAACAAAGAGAAATGTTGCACATAGACTAGGGGAGTGGCCTGTGTTATTGCAAAAAAACTTTTCACAGCATAATTCCATTTCATCTATTTTAATTTAGTTTCTATTTAAGATTCAGTTCAAGAGAAAGAAGTCATGTTTTTTCTATTGGACATCTCATTTTAACCACATATCCACATGCATGGTGTACTCGTTTTACAGACAAATTAAAAATGTCCATGTATGTTTTTACTTGCTGCTGTTACAGTTTTTTGATCGTGAGAGTTGCACCTATACATACCTACTGGCAGACTTGAAGCAAAGTGAAGCTGTGCTCATTGATCCTGTGCTGGAGTTGGCAGAGAGGGATGCGGATAGCATACGCCAGCTGGGACTCAACCTGAAGTATGCCAGTGAGTGCCATTTACCACAAGCAGAATAGTCCACCACAAACAGGAGTAGCTTTACAATAATACAATCATCCTCTGTTGTTTCCAGCTGGCAGGTGGACCAGCATTGTGAAATGCCACTGTTTTCCGTTGTCTCCACCATTTCTCCTCGTCTACTGTGTTCCTCGTTTTCTTTCTCCCCTGCTCTCTCATCATCATTGTCTCTTCCTATTCCCTCCTTACTTCCTTGATCTTTTATAGAAGGCGTCTTTCTTATAGGCTGTTCATGGTAAAGTGAGCACTTTTGAGGCCCTAGTTAACTTACTTTTTACTTTCAGCCATGCTATACTTTAACCACCTTTTTAACTAAATATTGCCATGTAAGTAATGAACACAGTGTGTATATTCCACCGCACTTGTAATTTAATGTCTAAGGCTAAAATAAAATGCACTTATTTACTGTTATTCACATGAGACGGCTTTCAAAAGTGCTCACTTTACTTTAAATAGCCTATACCCACATTCTTCAAACATATATATATATATATGGAGTAGTAGCTTTAGGCTATTGTTTTCCATATTTTGTTTTGATACTGATATCTCGATCAACTGATGATGGGCAGTTTGGTGGAGTGTAACCATTTTGTGTAATTTTGTCATGTATGTCTTTGTTTTGGAAAATATTCTCATCCATTTAGTAATATCAGCAGTCTTGTACTAATATTGTGGCATTTTGTAACAGCTGTCATTCATTTTAAGTACAAAGTATGTTTTTGTTTACACTGGTTGCTGACTTTACTGTAGGAAAAACTTTTTAAGCAAAATACCTAAAAGCAAGAAAATTACTATTTTATATTTTATGAGGAACATTTCAGCTGTGTTTAAGAAATCTAGACAATTGCTGCAACATTTGGTTTAACCATCTGCCATTAATAATATGCAGTCATATAATGTTTACTTTACCCTACCATAGATGTGTGGTTCACAACAAAAGATACAATCGGAATCACCTATCTGTCCTGATATAAGATCTAAGCCCCACATATTTTATCTACTGTGCTAGTGTTTCTTCCTTTACATGCCACTTTCATATAATGACCTTTCATCTTTATGTCAGTCTGCCCACATTCATATAAAAATCTATCACTATCTATTTTCATGCTATAATTTTGGAAACATTTTACAATCTATATTTGATTTTTCAAATTCTTTATTTGGTTACTTTCTCTCAAAGTCGTATCCTCGACATCTAATCCTTACTATTTGTATATTTCCCTATGTATATGAGAATATACTATATGTGTCCAAAAAGTAAAGATACATTGCGAATAGGTGGAAAGGTTAGTGTTTTGGTGCATATGTTGGTGACACTGGCTTTGACCTTGATCCTTTCATTTTTCCTCACACTCATTTGTCATGGCTAAGCTGAGTCTGGTTCAAGTAGCATGTGTTTACAATGTACAATGTTTGCACCAATTCAAATCCCTCCAAATGTGAAGTTTGCTCCACCATATGTTTTCTCTATGCAAAATATGAGCAGCCAATGGATATTCACAAATAAATTTTTATTTTTTTCCCTTTATGTCAATATTGTGAATAGATAAAATGTAATGAAGTGATGCCGTGAATTATCTGGTGGCAGGACCAATGAACTTCTTCAAAGAAACGAGGGAGCAGTTTGTGCAGATCGGCATTTCACAGTAAGGGAATTGCATGAAATAATTCCAGAAGTGTGTAAAATAATGCCTCATGAAGCAGGAAATTAGGGTATAGGAANATATAATGTTTACTTTACCCTACCATAGATGTGTGGTTCACAACAAAAGATACAATCGGAATCACCTATCTGTCCTAATATAAGATCTAAGCCCCACATATTTTATCTACTGTGCTAGTGTTTCTTCCTGTACATGCCACTTTCATATAATGACCTTTCATCTTTATGTCAGTCTGCCCACATTCATATAAAAATCTATCACTATCTATTTTCATGCTATAATTTTGGAAACATTTTACAATGTATATTTGATTTTTTAAATTCTTTATTTGGTTACTTTCTCTCAAAGTCGTATCCTTGACATCTAATCCTTACTATTTGTATATTTCCCTATGTATATGAGAATATACTATATGTGTCCAAAAAGTAAAAATACATTGCGAATAGGTGGAAAGGTTAGTGTTTTAGTGCATATGTTGGTGACACTGGCTTTGACCTTGATCCTTTCATTTTTCCTCACTCTCATTTGTCATGGCTAAGCTGAGTCTGGTTCAAGTAGCATGTGTTTACAATGTACAATGTTTGCACCAATTCAAATCCCTCCAAATGTGAAGTTTGCTCCACCATATGTTTTCTCTATGCAAAATATGAGCAGCCAATGGATATTCACATATATATATATATATATATATATTTTTTTTCCCTTTATGTCAATATTGTGAATAGATAAAATGTAATGAAGTGATGCAGTGAATTATCTGGTGGCAGGACCAATGTAATTGATGAACGTGTGAGTGGTGGACCATCTGTGGTGACTGATGAACTTCTTCAAAGAAACGAGGGAGCAATTTGTGCAGATCGGCATTTCACAATAAGGGAATTGCATGAAATAATTCCAGAAGTGTGTAAAATAATGCCTCATGAAGCAGGAAATTAGGGTATAGGAAANTAAGGGAATTGCATGAAATAATTCCAGAAGTGTGTAAAATAATGCCTCATGAAGCAGGAAATTAGGGTATAGGAAATTGCATCCGCACTGGTTACACAAATTGTTAATGAACGAATGCAAAATGAAACAGATGGGCTTCACACTTGATTTCCTCACATGCTACACACATTAAGGAGATGAGTTTCTCGACCACATTGTAATGGGTGGTGAGACTTTTGTATTTATACGCCTGAATCCAAGCAAGAATCACTCCAATATCACCATGTGTGTTCTCCTAAAGCCAAAAAATAAAGAAAGTCAATTCAGCAAAAAAAGTAATGCCATCTGTTTTCTGGGATAGAAAAAGCATTCTTCTGATTGACTTCACGCCTCCCGGCACCACTGTTAATGCTGCTGCATATTGTCAAACTTGCAACACCTTCAATGGGCCATTCAAAACAAACTGAGGGGAATGTTGACAAGTGGTGTCTGCCTGCTTCGTGACAATGCTCAGGCTCTGACAGTGATTGTCGCCAAAGTGCTTCCCACAAGATTCAAGTGGGAAGTTTTCGACCATCCGCCATCCAAGAAGTGGAAGTCGCTGGNTATGGCCCAGACCTTGTGCCCAGTGACTTCCACTTCTTGCTTTACCTCAAGAAATATCTTGCAGGACAACACTTCCATGACAATGACAAGATTAATAAAAGAAGGTGAAACATGGTTCCAGCAGTAGGGGGTAGAATTCTGTAACTCTGGGATACAGAAGCTAGTACCCAGACTTAACAACTGCTTAGACAATGGGGGTAATTATGTAGAAAAGTAATGCAAGTACCATTAAATAATTTGCAGTGGATGTTTTATCAAATAAAATTGTTTAGAATACATACTAGCAATTGTATATTTACTTTTCGGATACACTTTGTACATACCTAAGAGTTTATTGTGGCCTATTATCATTGATGGTGTTGGACATTGCATTCACCATACAGAAATATCTATCTCTATTTGTGTGTGTGTGCACATGTGTGGTTGTGTGTATGCATGCACATGCACTTTGCATTGGCAGCATTATGTTTTTTTAAACATGTGAGATACTGAACACATATGCAACATAAGCAAGGTGCAATAAAAGAGTAACAAAAGTCAGTATCACTAACATGTGTTCAGATGTGTGTGAAAAGGTGGGAATGAATGTGACGTCAAATAATTTATGTTACGCTGTAGTTTTCACAATTTGGTTATGTTGTTTGTACATTGAACTATTATAAAATTAAATATTGATTGGTTGCTTTCTGTTTGACTGCAGTGCGTCAAGAAGAAAATTTGTCTTGATTTTAATATATTGTCTCTGAGTAATAATTTTTTGTGATAGAAGACCAATTTCATTGCCAAGTTATATCCATGAGTATTGACAAACTAGTTGTTATATTGTCTTTAGAGAGAATGTATCTTAAATACAATCTCGTTGCTGGAGCACAGAACAGTTCCAAGAAAAACTAGCTGTATTGCATTTTCTGTTTTAATTTACTATGAGACATACATGTAATTTGAACATCCAGTTATAGCACATCCTTGGAGAGCAGAATGTTACTGTAGTACCATGATTATGCAGGATCTACAATCTCTCACAGTATCTGCCCACTTTTAACAAGGAAGTATTACAGCTGGGTAAAGGAGGTGTGGAGAATAGGAGGGTTCCTCAGGAGCTGCTCAACACTGAGTGAAATAGGTGGCTTGGTGCATCATTCTCTCCCCCATTCACTGTGTGGGTGGGGCGAAGTCCAGTGTTAGGCTGGTGCTACTATAGTTTCACACATTTCTCAAAGCTTTCCTGTTATCACTAACACTATCCAATATGCAGACAATTAAACTATTCTTAACTCATAGCATGGTTTGCATAACAATTGTATTTAGTAAGACTATCTTAAGACATGTTTCATCTAGATGAAGTACTTCATTTTCTTCGGTCCTCTGCAGTTAAGCCTAGGTAAGCCAAGCACGCATGTGCTATTTTTGAAAGTTTTGTTTCTGAAGGCCATATTACTTGATCAGGTATTTCTTGAGGTCAAACTACTTGGACTGCTAGAAAATGTACCACTAGTAGTCCAACATAACATGTGGTTGCAGTTGGATGGTGCACCACCTTGCTTCTCCAGCATGACACGTGACTACTAAGTGCAGATGAATTGGCTTTAGTGGGCCTGTTGCATAGCCACTCCAATCNTTAGTGTGCCTGTTGCATAGCCACTCCAATCCCCCCGACCTTAATCCGTTCAGACTACTTTTTGTGGGGTTACATGAAGAACACTGTGTATGAGACTCCAGTTGTTAGCAAGGAGGATTTGGTAGTACAACTCAAAATTGCAGCAGGCCATGAGTGAGGTAACCCAGACATCTTTGAACATGTGGATCAGTTGCTACTGCATAGATTGAAGCTCTGCTGCAATGTTGGAGGAGGTATTCTTAGTTTTAGATGAACTGGTGTATTTATTATTATTATTATTATTATTATTAAGTGTATATGGCTTTTGTATTGCAATTTGTCTAAAGAAACTATGTCTGAAGTTTGGGTGTTGAGTTTGCGAACATATTGTCTTGAAATCGCTGGAGTGATTGCTGTAGGGATAGAACACAAGTTATCAAAATATATGTACATAGTTTCAATCTGTAGTATATTTATGCTGCTGGATGCTATTTAGTGATTATTGTACTCTTTTTCATATTTTAAGGACAAACTTAAGTATTAATCATAATGCTTTTTATTTTTTATTAGTAATTTATACATATCAAGAGTTGATTGTCTCAGTAAGCATATATAAGAAGTCACTCAGTATTATAACAGACAAATATGTTTGACACTGTTTTAATTTGTCTAAAGCTTGGGTTGAGATCAGAATAGTTGTGGACTTCATAGAACGGGACTAGGGCAGTGTTCTTGCAGATGGGTCAAGGGCAGCTACTTAAATCTTCTAACCCTGCAGGTTAGCTGCTGGTTCGTCCATGGTGAACAGGATTTCAAAGTAGAATATGGGATGGGATTAAGCAATTGTCTGGTAGGTTATACTCTTATTGGCCTACTCTCAGAATTCCATGCTTACATAATTGCCTTCATCTGGGAGAGGCGAGGTTGAAGGACTTCTGGGCTGAAGTGAGTCTACAGAAAGCAAATGGGACTTGTCCCTGGAGGTGGGCAACCCCCAAACTGTTATCCCACTTTCACCCCTTTGCAAGCATATATAAAAAATGCTTTGTGTCCCCATACCTGTAGCTTCTTTTCAGATCTATAATTGAGCTGCGAGCTCCAAAGCAAACAGAGTTAAGATACTTAAAAGGAATAACTGCAATATGAAGGGAGTTGGAAGCTTGGTTCCAGTCAAGAAGTGTGTGTTAATTTTCGACAGGTCAGAGATAGGGCTGGTCCCAGGCAGTTGTGGAAGTGGCAATTGCAAGAGGTTAAGACTTGAAGGTTGTCCTGGATAGGGTGTCAGTTCCTTGTGTGAATAAAACCGTTTCCAGAATCTTCATAAACTTTACTGCTTTAAAGTGGGAGACCACATTGAGAGAATAGAGGACCTCTTAGATGATCGCTCACTTCCCACCAAGGCGAACTAGGTTCAATCTCCAGCCGGGTCACTCCGGATTTTTGCAAGTGGGAATCGTGCCGGACGATGAAGTTGGTCGGCAGGTTTTCTCGGTGCTCTCCCTTTTCCCCGCCCTTTCATACCGCCGCTACTCCATTCCCACCTCACTTCACCCTCATCAGCTCTCAAGACCTCACTGTTAAGAGNTCACTCCGGATTTTTGCAAGTGGGAATCGTGCCGGACGATGAAGTTGGTCGGCAGGTTTTCTCGGTGCTCTCCCTTTCATACCGCCGCTACTCCATTCCCACCTCACTTCACCCTCATCAGCTCTCAAGACCTCACTGTTAAGAACCGCCCAAATCTCTTCAATTATTCACTCTCAGATGATCATCAGATACACAGAATTCCACAGCACGAGGAAGAACCNACCGCCCAAATCTCTTCAATTATTCACTCTCAGATGATCATCAGATACACAGAATTCCACAGCACGAGGAAGAACCTGGTTCAAACTGCTGACCATGGTTAGTTTCTGTGTACTTGAGCACCTTGAAGCAGGGTGACCTCCATTAGGAAGGGGCAGTAAGTCAATGGAATGCATTTCTTTTATTAGTCCATCAATTGTCCCATACATGGAAGGAGGCGCTTATGTCCGTAGGCTCTTCTGGAGGACAGCATGCCAGCAAGGAAAACATTTAGCATGTTACTGCTGCAATTCATCAGAAAAGCATCCAGCAGGGACTGTGAGGTGTTCTTGCCTGCCCTCACAAGAGCTTGTGAAGATCTGAGTGACATTTTTGGGGACCAGCCAGTAGCAACCTCTGCCCATGCAGTTCCTGTAACAGGAGTCAGCCTAGGTTGTCAGGTCATGAATCTGGTTTTATCAATAAGCACCTGGTTGTACACCAGCCCTTGTATTACTGAGGTATGCTGGCAAGTCGCAGCAACACAAAGTGTATCTGAGAAGCTAAGGCATGTCTGTACAAACCTAGCCATCTGGAGAGTGCAGGGGTAACCCTGGTACCTAACCTTCTTTTCTATGCAAACAGCATTCTGCCCAGTGCCTGTGTAGTAATAATAATAATCCTGGAAGTAGCAGATCTGGAGGAGAGACCATAGATGGCTCACTCTGACTTGCAGTTGCACTAATCATCTGAGATGCAGACAATGGTGACACAAGTAATAGGCATTCACATACACCAAACTCACGAGAGTAGAAATTACAAGCTGAGTGAAGAAATAAGTTTTAGTTACCAGAGATGTTTTAATGAAATGTTGATATTGTGAGGGTTTTGTGGTAGTGAATACCCTCAAGTTATGGTTTTGCTCCAATGTGTTAAAGCAGCAGGATTTGGTCAATTTCTTTACTACTATCAGCATTGTTTTATCTAAACCTTACCTGCCCTAATCTTATCTTTAAATAGGTTTGCAAGATTATCTATTGGATAATATTGATTGATCTCTGGTTTTTTTTCTCCTTTCTCC
>NQII01001750.1:20523-36040 GCA_002778355.1 Clitarchus hookeri | reverse complement strand
CCGTGTAGAATCAGATATTGGTGAAAAGCTGCTGATTCTTTATACATTCAGATACAGTTGTGGCAAATACACTTTGTTAAAATAAAGGAAAAATATCCCAGACCTAGAACACGTATATCTTTCTGTGGAGTGAAGTGTGGGGAAAGAGCTAAGATTAATTTTGAGCTTCCTGCGAGTTTTTCGAAGTCTGTTTAGAGACAGTAGAAAAATATGAACATTTAAAAGTTTAAACTTTTTATTTTGATCCCCCTTGGGGGAAAAAAAAATGTAGAAGAGAATGTGCCACAACACTGTCACAATGATTGGTAACAGTGGAATTCGACATGAGGGTTGTGTTTCACAGCACCTGGGCAGTTTTCTTTTCCCAAGAGGCGCTTCTGTAGTTACACTTAAAATTAAAATTAACCTTTTAAAATTCTCTGTGTACAATAACGCATGTACATAATTTAAAAGGCCTATGAACAGTGACTGACATGCTTCCAGTAATGTGAGCAGAGAATAGAAAAAAATTAGTTGTGTTTCTTAACAACATACTATAAAGTAATGATTGAATTAGTAGCAATTCACACACATGCATGTGTGTGTGCCCACACTCACAAAATAATTTATTACGTATAATAATAACAACATATTTGTGTTTCAGACAATTTCATAGTATTGCTTAACTGATGCATGAATAGCTGTGGCAGTGTTAATTTTTTTCACGTGGTAGAAAAAAACAAAATGAGCAGAAAGAAGAGCATGAGCAGGCCTTTTTAAAGTGGTCACAATTAACCATGAGCCATCTAAAATGACTGGCTTCTTGCTAGGATTGCAGGGTTCCCTAGTTTTCCTACTTGTTGCAAACCAAGGTCATTGGGAAAAAGTGATATGGCCTTCAAAAACAAAACTTTTAAAAATAGTGTATGTGTGCTTGACTTACCTGAGATTAATTCCCAAAATTTTGTCCAAAAGTAACAAACACAGTGTGACCGAGGCAATGACGGTCACATCACATCCACTGTTACTTTCGAAAAAATCTTGGATTGTTTGTAGATACAGTTGTCATTTCTGCAGTTAACTAAAGTAGATGCTCCAGAAGTTCTTGTTTCTTACTTATGCTGGTGGATTGTATATGTATTACAAGGCGTCAGGCTGGAGTGACAGGATGGTTTCAACGTGTGTTGCAGTAAACACTCACATGCATGCAGACCACATCACCGGCACAGGCGTGTTGAAGAAACTTCTGCCCGGCTGCAAGAGCATGATCTCTAAGTCGAGTGGCGCCCAGGCTGACATCCACATTGCAGAAGGAGACAGCATTAAGTTTGGGGAACACAATCTGGATGTCGTGGCAACTCCTGGACACACCAATGGTGTGTATGAAGAAGTGTGTTTTACAGTCTCAATTCAAGAGTGATTTTTTTAAGGCATGATAAGTTTGCATAGAAAACATTTTATCCAATAATTGATTACTATTTTTGAGTGGCATTTGTTTACAAATAGCCTAGGTGTCAGTTTCTTCTTTGAAGGGCAGCTTCTTCTCGTTTCCAGGTGTACACCCTGGCGGTACCCTGACCTTCCCCGACCAGACTGGCAACCAGGGCTAGCCCCTACTTGCCTGTCTTAACTCGCCCAGCCCTGTGGCAAGGCATAGAAGGTAGTATAGAAAGAGGGGAGATATTGGGTGTACCTTAGGGGCGGGCACGACCCGAAGGAAACTGGGGTAGGCAGGTGGGACTGTTGGGTATGCCTGTCTTAGGGGTGTTCGCTTCGTTGTTACGCAGGAAGTCGCCATAGATCCATGCAACATGTAAAGTCGGGTCAGCTGTTGGCCTTCTTGTGAGTGGATTAGCTGGGCAAGAAGTCACCAGCAGACCTAAGCACTCACAGAAAGGTGCAGCAGTTAAGAGAACCGCCACTCCAAAGAGATGGAGGTTCCAGATGGATGAGGTTAGGAATTGGTTGTTGACACGTGCCTGTCCCAACAAGAGTGTTAGCGGATTGTTGGATGAAAACAGGAAATAGCAGGAGGCTGAAACAAAGTGGCTGAGAGTGATAACTGACCAGCTTGGTTTATGCCTGTTTATTTATAGAACAACAAACACATAACCCAGTCTGTACCCTGACTGGGGTCTGAAGGGCCGACCTAAGATGCCAACCAAGGAGTGGTCTCTAGTCATGGTAGATGCAGGGAGCGAGGCAACTTCAAGTTTGCAGTAACTCCGGCTTGTTTCTGCATAAGGCGTGGCTATCATGGTAGCCGTGAAGTGCAGCAGGCTTTGTGAGCTGCGAGGCAGCTGTTGATCTAGTCCGTAGACATAGACTGGCTGGTAACAAGCAAGGCTTGTGGTGTGAATACACTGACAGGCAGCAATTCGTCTAGTAACTGGTTGTTGGCGTCGGAGCGCGTCCGGGCAGCATGACATTCTGCAAGAGAGCTGCACGAGTCAGCCTCGAACTGAGGACTGCAAGCTCTATTTATACCCAAGACGCAGGCTGACAGGAGGCAGGCGTTGCACTTCTGTAACCTCAGCGATGCGCTCTGTGGCGTGTGGCGGGTATATCTGAAGAACCTCCCCCGGCGCCGACACCGTCTACAATCTCATCTAAAAGAAGTCGCTGGTGGCGCGTCAACTTTTTAATGTGATAAGTCACATGCAGATAATAAGACAAGGAAGTCTTTGTACATTTATCTAGTAATTCCCTTTGAAACAAATGAACCGATTGAAAAATTAGAAATCCTAGAGTCAGCACTGTTAAATATGCAATTTTATATGGCAGTTTACATTTGAAACTGTATATCTCACAACATGTGTATGTTGCCATGGATGAAAAGCAAATTATTCACATGCTTTGGCAACATGCAGCAATGTCTGTTGCAAATAATTTGTCCAGAATTGCTAAAAAAAAAAGAAAGCCATGTTTCTTTCATGCATTGCTGCAAGTATTTGTTTGTAATTACAGCAAATTTGTCTCAAACATCACTTCATCTCCCTTTTCTGGTTACATCTACTTCGTAAGTTTCTTCTGTTATCTTCACAGAAATGTCTGCGCTCTTTTTGGAAGCCAGTAAGATGCTTAGGACACTGTTGTCCACTTACAAATAGAATGATTACATTAGTAACTTTACTCGGTATTGTTGTAGTTATTGTAGATATAGTGTGGCAACACTGTCGCAGTTATGTGAGAGTGTGGTTGAACTGGGCAGTCCACTCATTCGCTGCTTATAGCAGTCTGAGCTTTCAAGTGCTTGAATGACCAAATGCGGTTTGAGTAAACAAAATGCTTTTTATAAGCAAATTTTACTGTACCTTTTTCAAGTGCTCATACTTGCCAAAAAATGCAGCTCATTCATTTCCACAGCACCTCTACTCCAGATGTATCTAAGAAATAACGTTAAGAATAAAGAGCACTGATTTGCTAGTGACAACTGGCAGTTGGAAGTCAAAAATCAGTTTGACCATCACCAACTGCATGACTACTCGTGAAAACTGATGCAGGAATACATTTATTAATGTACAATTGTCTACTGCCGGTGACTGCTAACTGTTTGTTCTGAAGCGGGTTTATAGTAAACAAACTGTACACTGTTNGTACAATTGTCTACTGCCGGTGACTGCTAACTGTTTGTTCTGAAGCGGGTTTATAGTAAACAAACTGTACACTGTTAACTTTTTTTATGCAAAAAGTATTGATAAAAAGCCTTTTTAATCAAATTTTACTAATCTGTCTCTCCTGTAACAATTTTCAAAGAATCTTTTTTTTTTTCCTCAAAAAAAGCCAAATGAATGAGAAATGTTTATTTTAGAACTATCNACCTTTTTCAAGTGCTCATACTTGCCAAAAAATGCAGCTCATTCATTTCCACAGCACCTCTACTCCAGATGTATCTAAGAAATAACGTTAAGAATAAAGAGCACTGATTTGCTAGTGACAACTGGCAGTTGGAAGTCAAAAATCAGTTTGACCATCACCAACTGCATGACTACTCGTGAAAACTGATGCAGGAATACATTTATTAATGTACAATTGTCTACTGCCGGTGACTGCTAACTGTTTGTTCTGAAGCGGGTTTATAGTAAACAAACTGTACACTGTTGACTTTTTTTATGCAAAAAGTATTGATAAAAAGCCTTTTTAATCAAATTTTACTAATCTGTCTCTCCTGTAACAATTTTCAAAGAATCTTTTTTTTTTCCTCAAAAAAAGCTAAATGAATGAGAAATGTTTATTTTAGAACTATCATAGTATGAAATGTCAACTGTAACAAAACAGTTGCATATTTTTAAGTAGGCCTAAGCCATGGGGCTCATCATCCACAAATTATTTGCAATTTAATGTTTTTTCCAGGTTGTGTCACATACATTTGGCATGAAAAAGGTGTGGCATTTACTGGTGACACACTTCTAATTAGAGGTTGTGGTCGTACCGACTTCCAAGAAGGAAACTCTGAAACACTCTATCATTCTGTCTACCAGAAAATATTTACTTTGCCAGAACATTTCACTCTGTATCCTGCTCATGACTATAAAGGTAGGCATTAAATGCCCTAATTACTACGTACTTATTGGTTCTGTCTGGTGTAACAATGTAAAAGATTTTTGCAACTGTACACATATGCTTTTATGGATGGAAGTGAAGTTAGAGATATGCAATTTACATGATTAATATTGTCAGCTTTAAGTACATATCTGCAAACATTACAGAATAAAACCAAAAATATGGGTGAAATACAACAAATACATTGAAAAAAGTTGAGTGGTTTTACTTTGACCGTGAAATTCTACTAATATGTCATTACATACAACATATACCATATTTTATCGCATATAAGTCGCCTGCGCTTATAGGTCGCACCACTATTTTCAAAGTGTGTTAAAAAAAAAATAATATTTATTGTTTATAGGTTGCGCTCTTTTGTTGTACATCCTGTACAACACGGCCTGCGTCATGGATGGCTGATGCACGCAACCTTGGCAAAGCTCATGTGGCAGTTGTGTCCTTGCAAANATATGCTTTTATGGATGGAAGTGAAGTTAGAGATATGCAATTTACATGATTAATATTGTCAGCTTTAAGTACATATCTGCAAACATTACAGAATAAAACCAAAAATATGGGTGAAATACAGCAAATACATTGAAAAAAGTTGAGTGGTTCTACTTTGACCGTGAAATTCTGCTAATATGTCATTACATACAACATATACCATATTTTATCGCATATAAGTCGCCTGCGCTTATAGGTCGCACCACTATTTTCAAAGTGTGTTAAAAAAATAATAATATTTATTGTTTATAGGTTGCGCTCTTTTGTTGTGCATCCTGTACAACACGGCCTGCGTCATGGATGACTGATGCACGCAACCTTGGCAAAGCTCGTGTGGCAGTTGTGTCTNTGAAATACAGCAAATACATTGAAAAAAGTTGAGTGGTTTTACTTTGACCGTGAAATTCTGCTAATATGTCATTACATACAACATATACCATATTTTATCGCATATAAGTCGCCTGCGCTTATAGGTCGCACCACTATTTTCAAAGTGTGTTAAAAAAATAATAATATTTATTGTTTATAGGTTGCGCTCTTTTGTTGTACATCCTGTACAACACGGCCTGCGTCATGGATGGCTGATGCACGCAACCTTGGCAAAGCTCATGTGGCAGTTGTGTCCTTGCAAACAAGCGGTGTTGTCAAGCGTAGCTACAGGCCTACAGCGTCACAAGTTTGTTGGACATAGTTTGTTTGGAATGTACTGATATAGCACTCGAGATGCAGCCTTGACTACCGGAGTTTATATATTTATTGGAAAAAAGAAATAACTTATAAACATGTAATTTAATTTGAAGTGATAATTTTACGAGGAAAAGTTTATCGAGCTTTCTTTTTATATATTTCAAGTATTTCTAACGATTTATGTTAAAAGCAAAAACCTAACCATTATTTCTACAGTTTACCTTTGTAAGTTTTAAATAAACACGTAAAATATAGAAAGGCATTTGAATATTTCTGTTACGTAATCCCCTTCGCAATTCTTAACAGAAAAAGATATTTTAAAAGAATCAAATGAAATAAAAGGAATCGATTCTTGCCCAATAACTGACAATCAATTATTTTCGAATACTTTCTGTGGAGTGTACAGAGATAGCAGCACATAAGCGTTGGTTCTTGAGTACCAAATGTTAGCCGTGACTTACACGTCTTTCTTTTATATCGTCTTTGCGCCGCACGTAGTAATGTTTTGATGTTGTGGCAGTGAAGAAGTGCGACAGTTTCTTGATGGAAAAGCGAAGTACCTACACTGCAGATTTCAAAATGAAAGTGATTTTGTTCGCTGAAGAGTTTGGAAATCGAGCCGCGGGCTGTGAACTCGGNACTGACAATCAATTATTTTCGAATACTTTCTGTGGAGTGTACAGAGATAGCAGCACATAAGCGTTGGTTCTTGAGTACCAAATGTTAGCCGTGACTTACACATCTTTCTCTTACATCGTCTTTGCGCCGCAGGTAGTGTTGTTTTGATGTTGTGGCAGTGAAGAAGTGCGACAGTTTCTTGATTGAAAAGCGAAGTACCTACACTGCAGATTTCAAAATGAAAGTGATTTTGTTCGCTGAAGAGTTTGGAAATCGAGCCACGGGCTGTGAACTCGAAGTAAATGAAAAGTTAGTGCGGGGCTGGAGGAATTTTTCTCACTTATAGGTTGCATCCCAAGTTTTCAATAAAAATTTTTTAATAAAATGTGCAACTTATATGCAATAAAATGCGTTAGCTTGTGATTTCATAGGTTCTGCCAATATACATTTCACAGCTATAATAATAGTCAATTTTAAAAGTTTGAGCAGCACAGTAAATCTAAAGACAACTGGTAAATTTTTGACAGCCGTATGTGCAGTTAGAATCAGAGAAAAGTATACAGTACAAATATAATTAAAATATAAACATTTGGGTAAAGGTGATAGATAGGCTGCTAGGCTACCAATATATGAAAGGACAGAAGCACAAGTACTTACAGTCTAGTACTTATCAACATGTGCGCGCGCGCACACACACACACACACACACACACACACACACACACACACACACACAAAGAAAGATAACACATTTTTGCTGACTTGACCAGTTTTATCATGCGACGAGTTGTAGTGCCCTACAACTTGCTGCCCTGTAAAGCTGACCTAACCAGTGAAACTTTGTGACCATGCAACCGCAGGACAAATGTGTCTTCTTTCTTGGTCTTAGTGTGTGTGTGTGTGTGTGTGCGCCTGTTATTATTAATTGAAATATGTCTAATAATTAAAACTCACATTTTATTTACCCTTGTGTTGATGGACCAATAAATAAAAATTATATATGTGTGTATATATATATATATATATATGTGTGTGTATATATATATATATATATATATATATATATATAGAGAGAGAGAGAGAGAGAGAGAGAGATAGAGAGAGAGAAGAGAGTGAGAGAAGTGAGGAGGACTGAAACTTTTTAGTAGGTTATATTATAGTCTTCTTGCATTTTCTTCACATTTTTTAAATCAAACCTTTGAAATATCACCCTATGCATGANGAGTGAGAGAAGTGAGGAGGACTGAAACCTTTTAGTAGGTTATATTATAGTCTTCTTGCATTTTCTTCACATTTTTTAAATAAAACCTTTGAAATATCACCTATGCATGGTGTTTGGTTGTTTCTTCAATATGTAATGCTTAACAAGCACTTTATACTTGTGACAACATGAAAGCATCATATTTTCAGTAAAATTTTATTTAAATTTTATCTTTAAATCATCATATTTCAATTATATTTAATATGAATAAAAACTGTGAGAAAATAGGTGTTTTGGTAATGCCTAGTAAGAAATAGTTATTATGCGGTGCGCTGTCCGTTTGGCATAATTTTATAGACTTTGTTCAGCTTTGTTTGCAGGAGGTGGAGGAATATCCTGGAAGTATAACTTTAGCAGGGCTTCAGAAACGGTGGCAGTAACTGTGAATTGACTATAATTAGATTTTAAGGGCACAAATACACCTGTCGTTTACGGTTATTCCACTTAAAAGCCAGGACTGAACTGTCACATGTAACATTAATTAATTTCTTTTGTACAAATTTTTCCATTGCACATAATTGAAGAACTATTAATTAAAAATATAATCAACTTTTTTTAATAATATGACTGCTTCTGAGAAAGTGGGACTAAAAACGATTGTACTTCATTTTTATGTAAATGCTAGCTTTTACCCACTGCTTTGCTCGCGTGGTTATAGTAACAAACTTATAGGGAGAAATAATGCTATTTGTTAATAGACAGACACTGATCATAAACACAGTACAGAGCACTATTTTAGGATGCTACTGTACACGATGTTGTAAGTCTTTCCATTTGGTGCTAAGATGTGGAGATTTTGAGCATTGGGTACATGCGACATAGAGCTGGCCATTAGAGAAGCACTGTTTTTTCAAGTGCACCCCTGCTACCTGTACTGTTGCCCTTGCACTTTGTTTATTGTAATAGCAAAACTAAGCTTGAGAGGGAATTGCAACCTTTTGAATTGGAAAGGAGGTCTTTGGGGATTATAGGGATCCGGGAGATAATTACGTTCTCGCCCTTTCCTAATCCTGTCAGAGTAGTGGCACCAATTATGTTCCACCCAAGTTGTGTGGCGCGAAGCCTCGTCCCGTTACATAATTGCGGTGCATCTAAATTTCGCATAAGCATGACCAGACGGCTAATTTTAATTGAAGCTTATATGAGAGCACACCTGACAACTCTACAGAATTCAGAAACTCTACAGGATATGAAGTGCTCTGTTCTTGTTCTGTGGCCATGACTGTGTCTACTGACATATACTTTGTTGTTTCTCCTTGTACCTCTTTCAAAATGTTAGTATTAATTTTATTAACAATGTCATATTTTGGTGCTAGAATCGCTCTTTTACATAGCCACTGGTTGTCATTTATATTTCTTTGTAGATCTGGGTAAACGCTAGCAATCAGTTCCGTATCACTCTGCACCAAATTACTAAAGTCCCCCGTTAGTGACACACAGCCCTCGGCATCTGTTTCTAACCGTCCATCTCCAATTTTTAATAGTGTATCAGCATAATGTCCTGCATCAACGTCATTGTAGAAGTGCACTCTCATATTTGTCGTCAATCTGAATTTCTTGACATTTGCCCATAAGCTTGACGACTTGAGACAGGCTTTGATTTCATCTGCAGGTGTGCCCCTCTGAATCACGGGTAGAGTTTGGCAGAAGTCACCAGCCAGTAATACAACCATTCTTCCTATAATGTCTGTATTGTTTTTTATATCCTGTAGAGTTCGGTTTAGGGCCCCTATCGCTTTTTGGTGTGACATTGTACTTTCGTCCCACACTAACAACTTACATTGATGCAGCATTGTACCCCAAGCACTATTTTTACTAAAATTGCAGATGGGTGACTCTTCTTGAGCAAGATTCAGTGGCAACTTTAACACGGAATGCGTGGTACGGCCCCCGCTCAGTAGTGAGGGCGGCTATGTCGGAGGAAGCCACGGCTACAGCAATTTCTTTGTCTTTTCTTATATGGGCCAGAAATATATTTAACAAATTTGTTTTTCCCGTTTGACCAGGGGCATCTAGAAAGAAGAGTGCACCATTCCCTGACTCCACTTGACGTAACACTTGGTCAAACCCGTGTCTTTGTTCCGGTAATAACCGGGGCACCATTTCGGTCACTTGTGTGATCGTGGAGGGCTAATCATTCCAAAATTGCTCAACTTTTTCCACACAACTGCCATTATTTTATCTTCAATTTTTGCAAGGACTTCATTATAAATGCATTTATTAAATGTCATGTCTGCATATGTCTGCTGTAGCCATTGCAAAATGTCTTCCGGCATGTACTTATCCCACAACTGTTGGGGATTGCTAAGGCCGCAAGATGATATGAGGGTTGCATATAGTTCCCTGATTTTGGGCTGGTGACCGGCAGTGCACGGTTTCCTCAATGGTTTCGTCCCAATGATTTTCATTCTCTAACAGACGCAGAGCTTCACATGCCTCTCTATACGTTGCACATTCCTGACCATTGACAGCTTTAAGGCGCCCGTCTACCTGGAACTTTTTCCCACATTTAGGCAGAGAAGCGCGGGAGCGATAAGGGCGACACTGCCACGCGCATCAAGTACGCCATCGCCGCTAAGCGCAAGGCTCTGAACTGGCGTGTAGTGTTCTCATCGTGCTGCTTGTACCTATGGGACTTTCAGTGTTGACCATATTATTTTATTAGTGGGAAGTCTTTAGGAAGGTTCAGTGCAGGCGCCTCTAGTAGTTTTGTATGTATCTGATGCTTGCATTTTGAGCTACAGCGCCTTGGAAAGGCCGTTTTTAGCTGTTTTGGAGTACTCTGAATTGATGTTTCTAACGTACGTGATATTTTAAAAGTACTTAACAGCTCTCGTCTGAAGTGTGTGTTCTTTTCGTAGATCAGCACGTTGGACGCACGCTTAATAATTTCGTTGAAAAACGTGTATTTCAAACACTCTGCAACGCAGTTCAAGCGCCAGGTAGACGGGCGCCTTAAGGTCTCTATGGCTTGTCGGACCCCGGATGTGGTGCAGCAGCATACGCAAACAGAAAAATTCCAAATTTGTTACATGGACGGAGTACACGCGGCCGAGGGCATCTGATGATTTAACTCCAGGCCAATTTTCAACAGGCGTGCCTTGAACGCGGCATTTCCACTCCTTTCTTGAAGTGTTCCAAGTAGTAACGGGGGATTTCGGCATACAACAAAGTTTTTGTGAAAGAATCCGGTTTGACAAAGCTGGAAAAAGGCTGTTAGTGTGGTCTTGGGCGGTGATGAGACCCTTTCATTGAAGTTGTTCTCATTAATGTACACGCGCTCCCCGTTTTCCAAGTTCACGGCAAGATGAGTAACAGTTGGATACTTGTAAATATATATTTAATAGCGCGGACAGAGCTGCAAGCTTCTACATTAAGGTGAGCATTAAACATTTTACATATAATGGGCAAATATGGCACAACCCAGCTATGTCTAAGGTTACGAACGCCCCGCTGAGAACATTGACAGTGACTTTCCTACCACCATCTTCTGGTGCTCTGCGTCTGTATAACGGGTAGCCTTTGTCATTGTGCACTGTTTCTTTTAGTATCGTTCGTGGATATTTTTTTGTACATTTCCCACCTTTCATGCAAGGCGATGCTGGGTTATGCATGCCACATGGACAGTGAACCATGTTTCGGACTATGGTGTCGTAGAAATCTTTATCTTGTGCTGGATCCGGAATCTCAGTGCTTATTAAGTTGTCTATTTGGTTGGGGCGCAGCTTCTTGTTGAGCCATATTAGGATGTGCACATGTGGCAAACCTCGTTTTTGCCACTAAATGGAATATATGTAGCACTGTAANGCAAACCTCGTTTTTGCCACTCAATGGAATATATGTAGCACTGTAAGTCTCCAAATATTTTGCCTTTGGTAATAACATTCATTATATTTTGTACTTTTAAACGAAAGACTCTGGCAACTAAATTGTGTCTGGGCATTAACTCCTCTGTAATTTCCTTCCATGAGGGATTGAAAGTGAAAGTGACAAAAAGATTGAGTCTACCGTAACTCTGTACATAGGCGAATGCATCCTGGGTGTATTCATGCAGGTAGCGGGGACTGTTGACGAATGAAGACGGAAGAATTACCATTTTCCTAAATCACTGGGGTTTACATTAGCATCACTATTAATAGCATCTTGCAGATTTATGTAATTCTCAACTCGCAGCTTTTTTTGATTTAGAGAGAAGTAGCATAGGCGTTCGCTTTCTACTTTGATATACATGTCGACCAGAAATTGATGAAAAAGTTGTCAGCACCGCGCAAAAAGGTTGAAATCATTTTCTCGCAACATCATGTGATACGCATAAAAATCCATACACTAAAATTATTTGTTTGGAACAGGCTGTTTTGTTATAGGATTAATGAGTGGAATTTCAAAATGATATACATCTTGTCCGTTTCTATAAATCAATGGATATTGCAGGGCGTCATAAAACTTATGAGTGTCGGCTACCCGTGTCAACGTATTGTCATGTGCTCTCAGGACAATGTCTCGTGATGAGAACTGGTCGCCGCTCACCACTGCAGCTATTTCATTAATTAAAGGTGCATTGTAGCGCCTCTCATGCTCTCCACGCGGAGTCCTCCCAGCATGGATGACTACCTTAAAATCCTCTTGATGCAGGTTTTCTAAAGCGGTTTTAAATGTTTTTATCAAGATGATGTGTTCATGCCACATTCTTTGAATTTTCAACACTGTGTCTCTTTCAACTCCTTGAATAAATTGACAGTGGCGGTTTGTTTCAATTTCTTTGTTACAAATGAAATATACCTGCAAGAATTTATGCTGTTCATTGACAGCTGGAAAAAGCACACCTATTCTATGATAAACTTGCCCTTGAACAGTAAGCGTTGGCGAAAATCCGGGCATTATTATCTCTCTGTCAACTCCAAAAGATGTCATTTGAAAACATGAGTTGTACTTTCTGATCCTATTTAAAAAGCTCCGTGATTCATCAATGTCATACAAAAAGAGAGTTTTCAGAGGCTCTTCTGGCTCGCCAAGTAAAGGAAGGGAAACTTTCCCGATGGAACAGCACATCTCTGCGGTCTCATCTTTCCATTTCAAAGCGCTACAAAACCGGCACGACTTGTCCATGAGTCCAATTACAATAAGCCTGTGATTCTTATAATCAATTAAGAGATTCTAATAAAATGCTGCATCATTAAATACAGACCAAGTGTTTCTTTGAAAAGCTCGTTGACGTTCCACTTGGAGTTTCGCGTTTGCTATTCTTCTTGCTTGTGACTGTTCAGGTGTTTCGGATGCCCTTACAGCAGCNTTAAGAGATTCTAATAAAATGCTGCATCATTAAATACAGACCAAGTGTTTCTTTGAAAAGCTCGTTGACGTTCCACTTGGAGTTTCGCGTTTGCTATTCTTCTTGCTTGTGACTGTTCAGGTGTTTTGGATGCCCTTACAGCAGCCTGTTGTCCTGCTTGTTCTTCCAGTCGTAGTTGTGTCTGAACAGGTGTTTCGGAGGTTCATAATAGTGCTTGACGCTCAGCCTGTTAATCTAAATGCAGCTGCGTTTGTTCACACATTTCTGAGGCTCTCAAAGCGGCTTGACGCTCTGCCTGTTCATCTCGACGGAGTTGAGTATTGGCAAGAGTCTCTAATATCCTGAGATGTTCCTGGNTTGACGCTCAGCCTGTTAATCTAAATGCAGCTGCGTTTGTTCACACATTTCTGAGGCTCTCAAAGCGGCTTGACGCTTTGCCTGTTCATCTCGACGGAGCTGAGTATCGGCAAGAGTCTCTAATATCCTGAGATGTCCCTGACGTGCGGCCTGTTCTTCCAGCTTGTTGCTGTGCTTGCTCTTGTCTTCTCAGTTCTGCATCTTCTGAAGACTCTTGCGATCGAGCAAATCTTTTCGCTTGTGCTTGAGATGATGCTCTTGAAAGACTTGATGTTCGTTTGCGAGGCATTATTTATTTAACAGACCATGAAAAACTAAACAACAAAAATAACAGTCGATAAAATAAACATAAACAAATACCTAAACCAAAAATCCAATTTAAAGTGCAAATCAGTACCTNTGAGATGATGCTCTTGAAAGACTTGATGTTCGTTTGCGAGGCATTATTTATTTAACAGACCATGAAAAACTAAACAATAAAAATAACAGTCGATAAAGTAAACATAAACAAATACCAAAACAAAAAATCCAATTTAAAGTGCAAATCAGTACCAAAGGTCAATCCAATCTAATAAATTGAACAATATTTGAATATTCCTAAACAACAAAACCAAAACGAAAAGCGAATCAAAGGAAACCAAAAGCAAATGCAGTCAATTGAAACTATTTGAACGCCATCTATCGTCAATTTTTAAAACCACGTTTAGTATATCGNTCTAATAAATTGAACAATATTTGAATATTCCTAAACAACAAAACCAAAACGAAAAGCGAATCAAAGGAAACCAAAAGCAAATGCAGTCAATTGAAACTATTTGAATGCCATCTATCGTCAATTTTTAAAACTACATTTAGTATGTCGTTTAACATAAAATGATTAAAGGAAATTACATATCGAGTACATTTTTTTAGATATTTTCTCGCTATAAAAAGTAGCCAATATCACCTTTCAGCCCTCCAACTATTTCTGTGCAAGAAATTACGTTGATCTGTTGCTCAGCTGCGACGTTGCATTGTTATTCCATTTGTGTACTTTTTCATTTTCCAATAAGAATTTCTCAGGGGGAATAAGATATTTTCTCGGGATAAAAAGTAGCCTATATCACTTCCCGGTTCTCAAACTATCTCTTTGCAAAAAATCACATTGCTCCGTTGTGACGCGAAAGAAGGACAAACAAACAAACACACTTTCGCATTTATAATATTAGTACGGATTGAATTGAGGGCTAACAGAATTTTACTTTTGCTTTTATTATTTGACTAAGTATTAAAATGTATAGAGCAGTGTTTCCCAAAGTGTGGGTCGCGACCCACTGGTGGGTCGCAGACTTAAATTTGGTGGGCCCCGAAAAATATAATTTCATACATAAACATANTCGTTTAACATAAAATGATTAAAGGAAATTACATATCGAGTACATTTTTTTAGATATTTTCTCGCTATAAAAAGTAGCCAATATCACCTTTCAGCCCTCCAACTATTTCTGTGCAAGAAATTACGTCGATCTGTTGCTCAGCTGCGACGTTGCATTGTTATTCCATTTGTGTACTTTTTCATTTTCCAATAAGAATTTCTCAGAGGGAATAAGATATTTTCTCGGGATAAAAAGTAGCCTATATCACTTCCCGGTTCTCAAACTATCTCTTTGCAAAAAATCACATTGCTCCGTTGCGACGCGAAAGGACAAACAAACAAACACACTTTCGCATTTATAATATTAGTACGGATTGAATTGAGGGCTAACAGAATTTTACTTTTGCTTTTATTATTTGACTAAGTATTAAAATGTATAGAGTAAAGCAGAGTGAATTTTTAAAAACATTCATATTCATAAATTGCTTTATTACCTTTCATTTGTATGTTGAAGAAGGCAGCAAAGAGTAGAAGGTATAAAATGAACTTTTTTGTCACATTCAGTATTTTGTGAGGCACCAGTAAGTATTGTGTTGGAATCTCTCTTACTCTACCATTGTGTTGAAGCCAACACCCTAACCATTACCTAAAAAGGGTTAATAAACTGATGTGTTGTTGAGGTCAAAGCAGCCCACATAATGCCATAATAAAATAGTTTCAGACTGGTGATCAAATACACTTTATAGCATCATTGCTGTTCATATGTTGAAGGTAAGTTGCCTTTACCAATAATCCAAAGGAAAATTGATGGTGCTTGCATGTGTGCGTGTGTGCACATACACATACATACACACACACACACACACACACACTCGCTCTCTCTCTCTCTCTCTCTCTCTCTATCTCTCTCTCTTTCCCT
>NQII01001750.1:0-20486 GCA_002778355.1 Clitarchus hookeri | reverse complement strand
ATACACAAATGCGTGCATGCACACTTGTTACTTTGTCTTTGATAATGTGATGTTTTAGCTCCTAACAAAGAAAAAAGTGCTATTGTTTTCCAATTATTATGATTTTAACTATAACAGGTCATTCATGTAACAAAGAACATACTGAAATAGAAACTGTTCAGATCATATGCATTAATTGCTAATACAGTAGAACCCTGTTATTATATTATTGAGGGAGTTTGTAAAATAAAATGGGTTATTATGCAGGAACACTTAAGCAGGGATTAATATTACACCTGCAGGCTTGTGTCAAGCAAAACTGAATCCCAACATAGTAATATTTCTGTTTAAATTACCAGTTAAAACATAGTCGTTTAAATTATTTTTTTAAATATATTTGATTGATTCTGGGGAAAAGGAACCTTATCTTCCTGAAAGATAAGGTCCCTTTTCTCATGATCAGTCACATATACGAAAATGTTATCAATTATCTGAATACCATGAGATCACAGCATGACCATATAATACACATCTTCATATGAAGACCCACAATTAAATGCATTCTGGAGGCTTGCCCACTCTTTTGCTATTAGTTATGATCTTAGTAATCTTCAGAATCACCAGCACTAGCACTAAAATTGCGTGCACACGTGTGTAAGTAGTATATGTGTGTGCTCATGTGCATGCGTACACTCACACATTGATTTGTGGAGAGTGGGAGCTATGTTTGGAAGAGAATGGAAAGAGGGAGCAAATGAAAAAAGTTGTACAGATGGGGATAGCTGCAAATGGAGATGTAGGGCTAGATGGCGTGAAACAGAGCCAAAAAGACAGACAGAGAGAGAGAGTGAAGGAAAGACAGGCACACACATAAAACACATCTATAAAGTAAGGGGGGTGGGAATATTTGTGTGTTTTATTTGTGTTTGAAGTTCTGTTGAAGTACTGTAGTTGGGTTTAGGTACATGAATGTGAATATTATTTCCTGTTGATGAATAGGTCAATTTTTCTAATTGTTTTTAGGTCAGACAGCAACCACAGTGTATGAAGAAAAAAATTTTAACCCTCGTTTGACAAAGTCTCTTGAAGAATTTGTCAAAATAATGGAAAACCTCAATCTTCCATATCCGAAAATGATTGGTAAGAGCATTCCATTTTGACGCCATTTAATAACTTGAATGTTGTTTCTGTTCTATACCCTTACTTGAATTGTAAATATTATTACTTTACCTACTCATTCAGTGATTTAGTTGTAGAATCATTTGTAACTTCATATATGTTAGGTCAGTTACAGGTTTATNATCTTCATATGAAGACCCACAATTAAATGCATTCTGGAGGCTTGCCCACTCTTTTGCTATTAGTTATGATCTTAGTCATCTTCAGAGTCACCAGCACTAAAATTGCGTGCACATGCACGCTCTTGTGTAAGTAGTATATGCGTGTGCTCATGTGCATGCGTACACTCACACATTGATTTGTGGAGAGTGGGAGCTATGTTTGGAAGAGAATGGAAAGAGGGAGCAAATGAAAAAAGTAGTACAGATGGGGATAGCTGCAAATGGAGATGTAGGGCTAGATGGCGTGAAAGAGAGCCAAAAAGACAGACAGAGAGAGAGTGAAGGAAAGACAGGCACACACATAAAACACATCTATATAGAAAGACAGGAAGGGGGGTGGGAATATTTGTGTGTTTTATTTGTGTTTGTGTAAGTTCTGTTGAAGTACTGTAGTTGGGTTTAGGTACATGAATGTGAATATTATTTCCTGTTGATGAATAGGTCAATTTTTCTAATTGTTTTTAGGTCAGACAGCAACCACAGTGTATGAAGAAAAAAATTTTAACCCTCGTTTGACAAAGTCTCTTGAAGAATTTATCAAAATAATGGAAAACCTCAATCTTCCATATCCGAAAATGATTGGTAAGAGCATTCCATTTTGACGCCATTTAATAAATTGAATGTTGTTTCTGTTCTATACCCTTACTTGAATTGTAAATATTATTATTTTACCTACTCATTCAGTGATTTAGTTGTAGAATCATTTGTAACTTCATATATGTTAGGTCAGTTACAGGTTTATNCTTTACCTACTCATTCAGTGATTTAGTTGTAGAATCATTTGTAACTTCATATATGTTAGGTCAGTTACAGGTTTATTCCTTATTTTTAATGCATAAAATAATCTAGTTTAAAATTTATCCAGTAAAAGATTGCATTAGTTTCCAAAGTGGTGTTGAATAACATATGAGAGAGCTTAATATCATTATTTTAAGGCCCTGGATGAAAGTGATGATCATAACTAGGAGGAGTAGGTACTTAGATTAGTTAGTTTTTTTCTATGTTGTGCGGGGCCGTGGTAGCTGAGCGATTAGACTGCTCACCTCCCACCAAGGCGAACCAGGTTCCATCCCCGGGCCGGGTCAATGTGGATTTTCGCAAGTGGGAATTGTGCCGGACAATGATGCTGGTCGGCAGGTTTTCTTGGGAATCTCCAGTTTCCCCACCCTTGCATTCCGGCACTACTCCATTCTCACCTCATTTCACCCTCATCAGCTCTCAAGACCTCGATGTTAAGAGCCACCCAAATCTGTTCAACTCAACTCTTCTGCCGCTGCTGTTTCATCTGCTTGTTATTGAAGTGTCATGTCCACTGTTGAGTCTCTCAATAGATGTAGCCAATCTAAGCAAAGTACAGTCATTACACGTACATTCTTTGCTATTCTTCGTCAAATTTTCATGAAGATTGCAATGCTTTCTTTAAAATGTAAATTGTATACAAAGTTCAGGTCAACCAACTCCCTACTCGTGAATATCCATGAATTGCATGCTACCTTGTAGTTTTTTGTGNGTATACAAAGTTCAGGTCAACCAACTCCCTACTCGTGAATATCCATGAATTGCATGCTACCTTGTAGTTTTTTGTGCTACTGCTTTGAGGCCTGTAAATATCTGGTTTTTCTGAAAATAATACTATAGAAATTGTACATAGAAATGGTTTAAAAAAATTGTTGCAAATTACTGTTTGTGACACTTTAGAAATATGGTAATTGAGAAACCAGTGTTTAGTTGTTCCTGTTACAAAATATTCGTGTTTAATGTTTTCAGTTAAACTGAACTATTCTGGCCGTAATTTAATTCTAAATNTCAGTTAAACTGAACTATTCTGGCCGTAATTTAATTCTAAATTAATTATAAATTATGAGCTTTTTATTTTGTTGTAATCAAATTAATGTTGAAATGTTTATAAATGCACTATAAATAATAATCATTAATTTTATGTATTATATGTTTTCCTTTGCAGATAAAGCTGTGCCAGCGAATAGAGTATGTGGCCTTCAGTAGCTGCTGCAGTCAAGTATATTTTTCAGTATTTTTAACAATAATGTACGCGTATTACTGTATACTATTTACAGTAACAAGATATTACTTTTAGTAATGTGCAGCAGTTTGTGTTACTTTCATTGCATGTAAATATATTTTAGTACAGTTTGTAGAAATACATAGTGCATTGTATGCAAATGCAAATATATTTTATAAATTTGTTTCCTTTCTTCAGTAGTTTCACACAATTTGTGAAGCTGTGTATCAGTAGATACAGTAGATCACGACTTCTACACTAACTGCATTCTAGAGATGCGGTATGAACAGTGAACATGTCCTTGCAGAATTGATGCTGACATAAAGCCCAAATGGGAGAGGTTTGAAGAGATTCTAAATGTGAGCAACCTGAGAAAAACATATTTTTGTTTGTTATATATCCCACTTAACTGAAATAATTTGAAACTATACAGTATTTAAAATTGAGCAGTCTTGCAATTCCCTACTAGGTAGTATTAAAAATAATGCTATGAAGTTTGCTGTTTCCCCTATTTGCAAAGACCATACATGTGGGCATAGTTGGTCAGTGTCCTGGTAATGGGTAGTCCTATTGCAAGGATCCAGTATCCAACATCTAAGTTAAATGAAACCTGCAAATATCTTATCTTATATATGAATCTCATGCTTGGGGGTGTTGTAAGCCCCAAGAGAGAACTTAAATTCATTGTATTCTTAACACTTTACTAATGGGTGGTCCAGTGCGTACCTGGGCTGCCCCGTGGACAGCTATGGCAATGACATATATAGCTGTTAAACATTACAGAATAATAAGTGATAGTGGTTTATCAATTTTTTATTATAAAACTGGTGGGAAATTTTTGACTTAGCTGAGAGTTCAGAGGAGGAGGAGCTGGGTGGATGGGAGGGTGGTAAAATAGGGATGGGGGGATACTGTTGTATGCACTGACCCCAAGGAACCTTTGTGCAGATCTGCTTCAAAGAATCTTAGAAATATGTATTATTTATGCTATTGACGTGAGCATATATTGTTCTTGCAGACTGAGTAAAGAAAACATTTGAGACTGCAATAATGTTTCCAGAGTTGAAAAGAATATTAACTATGCTGAGTTACTTGATCAGATTACTCGTGTACATTTTAGTACAATTTTGTGCTTAACCGAATCAGAATTCCTTAATTTGTGACTTATTGATTGTAGTAACGCAGATTAAATTTGTATTTTAAGTATGTAGGGGAAAGGCTTGTACCTTCGGACACTTTTTTAAAAATATTTTTTGTGGAAAGCATTTTAGGAGTTCATGAATGGTAGTAGAACTACATGATTAGTAAATGCATTCTATTTAATCTCTTATGAAGAATATTTTTGTGACACAAAACAATAACTCAAAATTAATACATAAAAAACGTTATGCATTTGTCCCAAGGTACATGATGGTCAAGTACCTTGGGACAATATTAATAGCTGCATAGTAAGTGTTACTTATTCAGTTTAATTACCACTAGTAAGAATTACATCAATTTCAGACAACCTTTGAGAGGTTTGCACAACACTACTAAAATTATTCGACATGTTAACCATCAAAATGCTTACGGAAGAGAACAAATTTGCTCTGCCTTGTTGGTCCAACTCTGATGGGAGGAGACAGTTTACACACAATGTCTTCAGTGGTCACACCAAATACAGTGTCACAAATTTATTCATACCGAGCTTATTTTTAACTTTCTTGAGGTATTTAACTTCCAGAAAACTATCTTCCCTTGAGGCAGTTTCCACAACATAAAAATGCTCTTTCTTCTTGCCCACGACACGTGCTAAGGCAAAATCTCCACCATGAACTTGACAGGATCTTCTTTCATGATCATCTTCTTCTGAGTCAGAAGTCTCGTTGGAAGATTCATCACTTGAGAATGAAGTATCATCATTCTCTGATGAAAGAGTCAACCAATTTTCTTTCGACATTCTNTGGAAGATTCATCACTTGAGAATGAAGTATCATCATTCTCTGATGAAAGAGTCGACCAATTTTCTTTCGACATTCTGCTTTTTCGGGACTTTCTTTGCATTCAGGCCTGATTTATGCACCTCCATTTCTATCTCAACTTATTCAGGAGCTTCTGTTAATATCCGTCACCTCCCTTGCTTAAATCCACCTCACTGTCCTTTCCTTGCTGGAGCTTTTGGATAAGGTCGGATCTCTTCAAGTGTAATGATCGGCCTACTCTGTCCTGGCAAACTACATTCATCTACAGCAGGTTTATTTTTATGTCTAGATGATGCTGGTACTTCAAGCCTGGAGGGATTTTCTCAATCTCACATAGCTCGTCATAAACTCATCAGAAAATATGTTCTCATTCAAAGGCCATATTCCTGAGACACGGAAACCTGAGCAAATATTTTGTGTTGTTAATGCATGAGGATAGGCCTTACCTGTGCATTCAGCAACATCGTAAATTGTTAGTGCATGGCCACAGTGGGTAGCATCCACTCAGTGCAAACTGAATTGTAATATTTTTTGAATGGTCTAAAAACTGTGCGATCTAATGGCTGGAGCTTATGGCTTGTATGTGGCGGAAAAGTCAATTTAAAAATTCCAAAATCTTGACACAGTTGTAAGCGTTCTACTGAAACATGGCTTCTGTGATTGTCCAGAACAATTAGAACTTTTCTATCCACAGAAGGTTTCACGTGTTCAATGAAGTGATGCAGGAATTTAACAAAAATTTCACTGTTGGGACAAGNTTTCTATCCACAGAAGGTTTCACGTGTTCAATGAAGTGATGCAGGAATTTAACAAAAATTTCACTGTTGGGACAAGCCACTCACATGAGCAGTTCCAAAATTTCCAGGTGGAGCACCTTTCATCATGTTATTGTTGAACTGAACACGTGGAAAAACAAATGCCGGTGGTATGGAGTTGCCTGTAGCATTGCCTGCTGCTATCATTCTGATGTTTGTATTCTCGTTCACCAGAAGTAATGCTTCTGACCTCTTTAGCACCTTTTGGAGAAATCACCTGTCTAGTATTGTGCACTCTCATCACTCCTGTTTCATCTATGTTGAAAATTCTGTCGGGAGTGAACATTTTCCTTCCTTGAATACCCTTCAATTTTTCGAAATATACTGACACATTTGTCACATTAAAACTGGTCGAACGAGAAAGGCAGGTAGTTTGTGGTTTTCTCAGTGACAAGGAAGGATGACTAAACCTATATTCATAATACCATTTCTTTTCAGCCATGCCATCCCTATCCCACTGTAGCAGGTATTTAATTTTTTTAGCCGGGGTAAACTCAAGGGCTAAACATCTGAACTGCGTTTGTGACAGTCAGTAGTGCAAGTTGCATGCTTACTTAAGGTAATCGCTGAGAAAATTTTCTCCTTCATCACTAAAAACACGACACACGTAATTTTTTTAGAACATAAGTGAATGTTTCATTACCTGACTGCCTGTGTAAACTCATATGACGAGATGAGGTGCTTTTCGGAATTTTCATTTCCAAAGCAGCTTTCCTTAGTGTCCAGTTTTCTTTCAAAACAAGATTTGCAGCAGCTGCGACAGCCATTGGGTCTTTTACGTTCTTACTTCTTGACATCTGTAGGTATAAACAAAATAGAAATTAACTTTGATATTTACAGTCTAAAATTTCAGTCTTGTACCATGGGACACGCTTTTTAATATTGTCCAAAGGTGCATGACAGTAAACAGAATAACAAAAAAATTTATATATTCAAAAAAGGTTATGTTTACATTCGTGGTAATTATAGAATTTAATAGGCTATTGAGTGAACTATTAAATGCAAACAAAGTTGGGTTAAAGTTATGCTTACCTTTACGACATCAGAGTTCAAACTTTCATTTAAAAAATTACTTTCACCGTACTAAAACAAACAAACAACTATTATGGTTGCATCATTGCCACCAAAGATATGGTTTCACAATGCATGGCCTTCTTGATCAACTCTCTAACTTCTCCAATATTCAGGTTACATTTCCAACCACCAGATAGCTCTACTGGTCACGTGTCCCAAGGTACAAGCCTCTCCCCTACTTCCATTGCTTTGAGCAGTAAATCTAAAGTATAATCTTGAAGCATTGTTTTTTAAAAAAAATTCTGGTAGCTGTGAACACTCAATATGCTAATAATCTTGGAAATTGTATGAAGTTAGCTTAATTTCTGTAAGGCACTGTCATTTATTAGTGTGGTCAGTGTGATGTCGTACATCCATGGACATTTCAGAATGTTACCCTGCAAGTATACCTGTTACGAGCTGATTATGAGTTTTTTCCTTGCATGTTTTGTATTTAAATTTTTTTATTGGTCATTTTAAGAACGAGGAATGCTATTTAAATGTTGCAACTAAGGGGCACATGAAACCGAAGTACCGAGTGGTTTTGCCAGAAGTGAAATTTTCAGTCACTATTTGACTGAAAGAAATGTTTTATTGTATATATTGAAGTTCTCTTTAAGTGTTAGTAATAATAAATGGAGAAAAAAATTTTTTTAGTTTAATTTTATGTGCATATGGTTTACCATGGTTTCGGTAAACTAAAATAGTGATTTTGAATTGTGAGATTGCCTCAATATCCTGGTTAATGCACACAGAGTACAATAATTACATCATTTGTTTTTAAATGCAGTCCAGCTGTTTAAACGCAGATATTATGGGCAAGGAACTCCTTTCTGGCAGTCCCATAACCGTAATAGCTCTGTTAGTTTTTGTGGACTTCTGAATGTACATCTTGCTGGAAACTGGCGAAAAGAAACAAATGATCATACAACAGAACTACGTCTATAATTTACTTAGTATGTGAAAGCAGTTTTACGCAAGTGCCATACCAATGACAAAATTATCATATTCCTTATTACTGTACATTTAGTTGTGAAGTTTATGGTAAATTAAATACTTTTTTAGGAGATGATTCAGTTTTCAAAAAAAGTTTCCTAATATATGAGCTTATGTGGCTTTTTCTCATCCCTCCAATTATGCTGTTTCATTGAATTTTATTAGTCAGTGAAGCTCATTAAGTCAAGAAAATATCCAATTTTCTAGTATTCCGTCTGGGAACATTATGATTGTGTGTACATTACAGTATTTTGGTTCGGACCTTAATGCCACACCTCAATCACAGTAGTGTTTCTGTAAAGAAATACATATTCGCAGTGTTTGCATGCAGACTTGAGAAGTGCGGGTCACAATTGCAATAAGACAGCTTTTATGTGACCAATCAGATACAAGCACAAATAATAACCAGGTAGTGTGCAATTCACGGATGCTGTTTATGAATAGAGACTTTGCTAACCTGATCATGGTTTATTTACGTTTTGAAGAAATTAAAATGTCTTGTGTGGTTTGTTTGTTCATATTCTTATCACATTATTAGTGCACATTTCGTACATGGTCCAGAATCACAGGTTCTTTGTCAGTCTAGTTTTGTTTCAAAATAAACTATTACAGTGGTATGTAATAAAATTTCTCACAATTATTATGGAACGTGAATGTATTTCTGTTGCTTGGCAAGGTGTTGTTATCTGTTGCTTTTGATCAGAGCCAAGTGGTTTATAGTAAAAATTTTTGCAGTATATGTTAACTTTAGATACTTTGTTGCTGTTCCTGAAGGATTTTTTTGTTGGTAGAAAACTGTCTTGCATAACTCTCAGTGCGAGCTCTCAAATGCCAAATACGATTAAAACATTCTTCCTACAATATTGTCTGAGGTTGTGTATTTTATCTTCATTATTGACGGTATCTGAAATTTTTCATTGGTAGGAGTGATAACAGACTGTATATTTACTTCAGGCCACACCAAAATTGTCTTCTTGCAGGTCAGTTTCTAATTGAGAGTTTTGTATTTAAAATAAAATGTAATATTTCACTGATTTTGTAGTTACTTGTTTACACGGAAACCTTTGCAGTCAGCATCCCGCTCATTTTTATTGTCATCCTTGAAAACTGACTAATACACATGCCTCACAATGTGCTTTGAGGCAATCTCTTAGCAGGCAACATTTCTATATTTTTGGAGGTGTAGGCATTTATCTTGAACAATTTTTTTTTTTCCCCACCACCAATAAGATTACTGTAAAATGTCCCTCAGAAACTATGGGATAAAGCAGAATCTAGTCATAAAATTCCTAAAGTTACCCATTTTTTTTTTCTTTATAAAAGGAAAAACCATAAAGGAAAAACTTTTAAAACAGTATTTTTCTGTTGAAAAACTAGATTGGAAACTATGTGATGGTAGCTTAGTAACAAGAGAGAGATTTAGTAACAAGAGAGAGATTACGGGCACAAATGTTGTACCAGAATATATTTATTTATTTGACATATACTGTATGCATAAAAACGTAGCAGTTGATATGTTTGAAACTTTTAAATGGTAATGAATAATTTTAAGTTACGTATATTTTATTTAAAATGTCTTTCCCTTTAATGAAAAAATTTGTACATATTTGCAATTTTTTGATGGCATTTTCTTAACACAGCATACATTTTTCTAACTTTGTAACTTTTTTTAATTAAATTGTGCAGATAACTTGGTGAAAGGTTCTAGTCAAAAATCTAAGAGCATTTTACCCAGACTTCAAAATATGCAGATTATAAAAAATTGATTGCACAGTCTGCTAGAAAATGTGTTTTGTTTTCTCTGAAAATTCATACTTTTACGGTTGAATCTTGACAGTTCTGTTGAGTTGTGCTCTGCTTTATGCTTTAGAAGTCGCTATTTTTTGTTTTATAGAGGTATCTTACCCTTATTCTGTATTACTTTCATATGGTAATGTTGCTGAAATGTTTTTATATGCGACGTTTTGGATATCGCCAAGTTTGTTGTTGGTTGATGACATCTTAAGTTATATTCTTGTCTTTGTGATGATATGCATTTCTATGATATATTTAGTCTGTAAGTTGTGAGGTCGGTAACCCATGAATCACAAGTTAAAAATAAGACTCAATAATGTACTACAGGTCTCACCAGCCCTTTATTGCTTTAAATTGTAATGGCCAATTCAAGATGACCACAGGCCAAGATCAGTATGTGATGCTACGTCAGCTGCATATTTTGTATCAGACATCCTTGAGATTCTGCATTTGTACACAGTTTACTGTCAAAACCTGAACTATTTTGAATGTTGTGGCTAATCAGAATTTAATATGAGATAATTTCTTTTATATTGCACTTTTCAGTTTGGCTAAAATTAAATTTTTATTTTATATCCTTGTACAGCATAGGTGTGCCTACAGGATGTGCTGGGTGGGCCATACCTTCCTCCCCCCACCCCCCTAATGTACCTATTCAATACAGTAATTTTGCCAATACGTTTGTATCGTCAGAGTGTCATTGTCGTAAACTAGTGCAACCATCCTTTGAACAAGGGTGTGTAAAATGTAGATGGAAATCGCAAGGCAATAAAGTTACTGCTATTCTCTCTTCCACCTCTCAGATTGGGAAAACAATCCCAACCTATCGTTAATGAGCTTCTGTGTACAATAACAGGGATGCTAGGTATACAGATGTAGTTTGACAGTAAATCTCGTAGATGGTCCAGTCAGATGCAAGTGATTGTGTGTACATTGTAAAGCACTGATTTTCCTACTTTCAGTTACGACGTCTTTGTTCTTAGTGGAGAACAACAGCCAGACCGTTTGTGGGTTGTATTTACTGTGTGTGTAGCTGCGAAAAAATTANGAAAACAATCCCAACCTATCGTTAATGAGCTTCTGTGTACAATAACAGGGATGCTAGGTATACAGATGTAGTTTGACTGTAAATCTCGTAGATGGTCCAGTCAGATGCAAGTGATTGTGTGTACATTGTAAAGCACTGATTTTCCTACTTTGTTACAATGCGTCGTCTTTGTTCTTAGTGGAGAACAACAGCCAGACAGTTTGTGGGTTGTATTTACTGTGTGTGTAGCTGCTAAAAAATTTATCAGTTTTTCTTGTGCTGTATTTGTTGACTTCAGTGATATAACAGTAAGTTTTGTCTTTTCATTATACACAAGCTGTAGTTTATCTAAAATAAGCATATCGCCAGTAATATTGAGCAATTGGCAAAACAATGAGCAATATTGATAGTTGCAGTTTAATTAAGTACTCCTTCATGACCAACAAATATCTTCCAACACATTATATCATGAGTATCAAGTTTTATTAATATTTGCGACAGAAGCAGCTTGCAAATTATGGGAAAGTACTACACAAAAAAAAAAAAAGCATTTCCAAAAGTCCGTNATGAGTATCAAGTTTTATTAATATTTGCGACAGAAGCAGCTTGCAAATTATGGGAAAGTACTACACAAAAAAAAAAAGCATTTCCAAAAGTCCGTTACAAGGATTAGCTGTCATAGCCTGTAATCTGAAACAATACAAAAAAAATACACCTACACACCACTATCTTGACACTGAGTCACTTGCTCAACAAAAAATATTGTTTTGGTCCAGATACTTGAAGGATCCAGACAAGTGTTTCAGACCTTATGAGAAGTCACATTGAAAGTGTTTCATTCTGGAAATTTTTCTCATCTGCTACGCCAGTTGTTTTAATTGACGTTCTGAAGATTAAAGTATTAAAAGACACTGAAAATAAATGCATTACCAGTAGAGAATTTATAAAAGTCTCGTAGAAGTAACAATTTTTTTAAAGGATAAAAAGTTTTCAGTAATAATATTATAAAAGGGAGACAGAAAATACAAGTAACTCGTAGGGTGGTCCTTGTGGATAGACACGCACATGTGCGTATGTACATACATGCACGCACATGTGCATACACACACACATGTGTGTACGTACATACACACATGCATGCCCATGTGCGTACATGCATACATGCACGCGCACGCACACAGACTCGGATGAACACATTTTCCACGCAGTCGCATGGACGACGNTGCATACATGCACGCACATGTGCATACATACACACACATGTGCGTACATACATACACACATGCATGCCCATGTGCATACATGCACGCACACAGACTCGGATGAACACATTTTCCACGCAGTCGCATGGACGACGTTTCGCTGGTTAGGCAAGTGGTGGTTTTTAAAAGTGTTTTTCAAAAAGTGTAATCCTGTTATAAAGCTGCATTTCAAAACCGGACCAAAGAATAGTACATATTATTATGTGCATGGCCTCTCGTGCCTGGCGCTGTGGGAGGGAGGGCTGACCCACCTCGACTCTTCTCTCCCCCAGGCGGTCTGCTCCGGACGCCCGGCAGCCGGGGGAATGATTGACAGCTGACATGACTGGAGTCACAGCCCCTCTTCCCCCCTGCTGGAGAAGCCAACGACTTGGGAGGATGCGCAAGAATATTCTGGGAACTAGGACCGTCTGCACAATGCGGCATTTAGAGAAATTTTTGGGCGATGTCCTACGACCCTCTAAATATAGCAACAGCCCCAAGGTCGAGAGTCCTTTGTGAAAGCTATCTGGCTGAGTGCGGTGACGAAGTGGAGTGCAGTGAGGGACATCAATGAAGAGGATGGACGACGGCGGATGAGAAGTTTGTAGTGTGAACAGATGAGAGGGTGTGAAACCTGACGAGTGAAGGTTAATGTGCATGTAGGTGCTCGGAGAACTCTAGGACATTGCGGATCTGGACTAAACTGGGGTGGGACTTTATGAACATGTGATACGGACTTTATTGTATTGGAACTGTCAAATATGGACATATCATTTATGAAGTAATTCAATAAGTTTTGACACACTGTTTGTTCAGAATGATTTTGATTATGTAATTACATTAATATCTTTGAGGTAATTTTTAATTGTATTGATTGAATTTATTAATTTTAAATAGCTAGAGATATAAATTTATTGTGAGATATTGAGACAAGAGTATTTTCATTGTCATCCTTGTAAATGAATTAGGAAATTATAATTATCTCCTATTTAATTAAGACCTGTATCCTTAACGAATATGGTTCAGCCCACTGACTTNGAATTAGGAAATTATAATTATCTCCTATTTAATTAAGACCTGTATCCTTAACGAATATGGTTCAGCCCACTGACTTTTGAGAAATTGTAACAATATTTAAGTAACAAAACACAAATGATTTGATGAAAGCACTACCACAGAGTAGGTAAGTACACACAGATCATATGGTTTTGTGGTTCCTTTTATGTGGGCGTACCCATTCTCTGATTGGCTGCACAAGGCTCTGGCAATGAGCCTTGTGTCTGATTGACTATGGCATGCTGTAAAAGGTTCCGTATAGGCTGGGGGGTCAGCTAATGAGTAGGTCACCAGAAGCTGATTGGCAAACAATGTTCCAATTTGTTGCCAGCCAGTGTCACCATTTGGCCGGCATGTGTGGCTGGAGTTTGTGGTAGAGGCTGTTTTTTCATATTTGTATTCATANGCCCGGCAGCCGGGGGAATGATTGACAGCTGACATGACTGGAGTCACAGCCCCTCTTCCCCCCTGCTGGAGAAGCCAACGACTTGGGAGGATGCGCAAGAATATTCTGGGAACTAGGACCGTCTGCACAATGCGGCATTTAGAGAAATTTTTGGGCGATGTCCTACGACCCTCTAAATATAGCAACAGCCCCAAGGTCGAGAGTCCTTTGTGAAAGCTATCTGGCTGAGTGCGGTGACGAAGTGGAGTGCAGTGAGGGACATCAATGAAGAGGATGGACGACGGCGGATGAGAAGTTTGTAGTGTGAACAGATGAGAGGGTGTGAAACCTGACGAGTGAAGGTTACTGTGCATGAAGGTGCTCGGAGAACTCTAGAATATTGCAGATCTGGACTAAACTGGGGTGGGACTTTATGAACATGTGATACGGACTTTATTGTATTGGAACTGTCAAATATGGACATATCATTTATGAAGTAATTCAATAAGTTTTGACACACTGTTTGTTTGGAATGATTTTGATTTTGTAATTACATTTATATCTTTGAGGTAATTTTTAATTGTACTGATTGAATTTATTAATTGTAAATAGCTAGAGATATAAATGTATTGTGAGATATTGAGACAAGAGTATTTTCATTGTCATCCTTGTAAATAAATTAGGAAATTATAATTATCTCCTATTTAATTAAGACCTGTATCCTTAACGAATATGGTTCAGCCCACTGACTTTTGAGAAATTGTAACAATATTTAAGTAACAAAACACAAATGATTTGATGAAAGCACTACCACAGAGTAGGTAAGTACACACAGATCATATGGTTTTGTGGTTCCTTTTATGTGGGCGTACCCATTCTCTGATTGGCTGCACAAGGCTCTGGCAATGAGCCTTGTGTCTGATTGACTATGGCATGCTGTAAAAGGTTCCGTATAGGCTGGGGGGTCAGCTAATGAGTAGGTCACCAGAAGCTGATTGGCAAACAATGTTCCAATTTGTTGCCAGCCAGTGTCACCATTTGGCCGGCATGTGTGGCTGGAGTTTGTGGTAGAGGCTGTTTTTTCATATTTGTATTCATATGGACTTTGTGTTACTACATGATGATATTCTGCANATGGACTTTGTGTTACTACATGATGATATTCTGCAGTTAATTTTCAAAACATTGAAGGATGAAAAGAGATTAAACTTATGGCAGATGAAATAAATTACTGCAAACACAATGAGTAGAAATGACTGTTAATAGATATTTTGATNAGATTAAACTTATGGCAGATGAAATAAATTACTGCAAACACAATGAGTAGAAATGACTGTTAATAGATATTTTGATGACAACCAAAACAAAGCAGTTGGAAATATTTGTGGATCTTCAGCAATTACCTGTCAAATATGTACAAACAATTTTGTGCACATGGAACAGGTTGATGGAAGAATTGAATCTAAGGTGGAAATCTGTGCTGTCTGTATGTTTTGATGGTGTCTCGGAGATAGGAGGTTAGATTAGAGGTTTTCATTCCAGATGCAGACACGTTAATAATAAAATACTGTACGTTCATTGTTTTTCACATTACTTGAATTTAGTACTGATTGGTTCGTGTTTAGTAAAATCTGAAAGAAGTTTAATTTTGAACTCCTTTGCAACAGTTTAGTTGCAGTACAACTTTATAGAAGGCAGCTCCAATTGCCATGCAGTTTTTGAACAAACCTCAAACAGTGTTAAAACAAAACTCAGTATTATTTAAATCTCTTTCAACAAGTAGATGGGCTTGTACAGCCAAAGCAGTTGTTGAAGTACGTCAGAATTTTTCAGCTATTGTGAAAATTACTACTCTCACGCGCGTGTTTTTTGTGTATGCGTGTTTTTGTGTGTTTTTTTTTTGTGTGTGTGGTTGCGTGTGTGTGTGTGTGCATGCACACGTGCGATAATTTCAGTTCACACTACATGAAACTCTGCAACATCCCCCTTCCCCTTTTCTTTTCCCTCACCTGTGGAAATATCTAGGCACGCCCATGTAGAAGGATATGTTGTTACAAATATTGACCNCCCTTTTCTTTTCCCTCACCTGTGGAAATATCTAGGCACGCCCATGTAGAAGGATATGTTGTTACAAATATTGACCTTACTTGTGCATAGTTTCCTGGGGGGTTATCTGCAGACACATTTTTTACATTCAACCTCACGTGATAAGTACAGGATGAGTATAAAAGAATACCCCAACTTTGACGGTCTATAATATCAAAACCAAACAACGTACAACCTTGATTGACCAGTCAAATAAACCGTGGAACCGTGAATTTTGTTAACAATACATTCATAAATGTTCCATGTGACCATCATGAGCGGCCTGAACGACATCTACACGATAATCAAATTTGTTCCATGCTTGTGTCAACATGTCCGGTGTTAAGGTTTGGGTGACATTCGTAACTCTCGGTTTGAGGTGGTGAGAGGGTAGCGAGCTGCATTCAACACCTCAATGTGAAGGGGACGGTCTGATGTTTCCTTGCTCAGAACGAGGTAGACGATGCCTTCATGCCTAAGCTGATTTTTAGCGATGAAGTGACGTTCCATACAAATGGTAAGGTGAACCGGCACGTGTGGATATGGGGTCAGGAACCTCTACTTGAAACCACCGAACACGAGCGCGATTCCCCCAAGGTGAACGTGTTATGCGCTGTATCCAAAGACACTGTTTTTGACCCTTTCTTTCTTTTTCATGAGTCCACTGTTACCGGAATCCCTTATTTGGCACCTAGCTGTTCGCGGATACCTGAACGAGACGATGCCACAACGCTGGATTAGTCGAGGAGCAGCTAGTGACAAGGCTCTTCATCACTGGCCCCCAAGAAGCCCGGAACTTACCCCGTGCAATTTTTCTATAGGGANTCGAGGAGCAGCTAGTGACAAGGCTCTTCATCACTGGCCCCCAAGAAGCCCGGAACTTACCCCGTGCAATTTTTCTATAGGGATGCATAAAGGATCAAGTGTTTCGTTCACCATTGCCGGCTAACATTGACAACCTCAAAACGAGAATTATGGACGCCATCCAAATTGTAACACCCGATATGCTGACAAGATTGTGGAACGAGTATGACTATCACGTAGATGTCGGTCGGGCCGCTCATGGTGATCAAATAGAACATTTATGAATGTATGGTAAACAAACTTCACGGTTCCACGGTTCATTTGAATTGTCAATCTAGGTTGTTTGGTTTTTATGTTATAGACCTTCAAAGTTGGGGTATTCATTTAATACTCATTCTGTATAATGCTATGAGTGTATGGCATGAAATTGTTGGAAAATTTTTGCAAATTGTGTACTGCAGCATTTTTGTTGATTTAAGAAAATCAGTTTATTAGTATTGATACTGAAAAGTGTTTTTGTTTACAGGCTTTCTAATATTCTTTCATTGTTAAGAGTATTATTTGTTGTAATGTTTATTAAATTTTTCTGTAAAGTGTATACACCTGGCATTTAAACTGCACTACAGTATATTTGAAAATTACTTTGTAACATGAAACTATTTGACATGTTACCAGTTTTTTTTCTGACAGAAATCACTGCTTAGAACTTGGGGGCACAGCTCTGGAAAAATGCACATGAAAAGCACTACTTTATAACTTTTTAGTTTAACTTAAAACAGCCTTATCAAACTGTTTCAGCCCAAAAAGGTAGCATAAGTCAGAGTGAAGCTGACATTGAACTTTGCTACAGACATACCACTAAAATCATGAAAGGGCATTCCGTAAAATCCAGCAGTTTTCTGCTGCATATCCAAAATACAACACTAAGAGTTTAGTGCTATGTATATGCTAGCGTTATCTGTAATGCTTGTTCCTGTAGTTCACTTGTTCAAACTACTTTCANAGAGTTTAGTGCTATGTATATGCTAGCGTTATCTGTAATGCTTGTTCCTGTAGTTCACTTGTTCAAACTACTTTCAGGTTGGTGTAACTAAAGAAATGTGTGATTTTTTATTTTGTTTAAAGGATGTTATTATTTTCTGTAATTTATTCATTTTTGCATCTGCTGATAATCATTGGAACAGAGAATCAAAATAAATACTTAAATCAGAGCACTTTCAATAGCTATCTTGTAGTGACTGCCAGTAGTGGCCAGTATTAAAGAGCTCGTGCACATCCAGTTTTCTGCAAAGATTTTTTGTAAGATTGTAATTGTTTTGTTTCCTTGTGGTGTCAATATAGTTGTTATTATTTTTTTCTACTGATCATGACGACTGGCATTTTTTTTTCTGTAAGGTTGAGATGTTGCAACACTGTAATGTGCACAGTTGCTTTGTGTTCCGTTCTTGGGCTGTCTAGGCACGCACTACAAAGTGACGTCACCTCTTATAGCAGTTTCAACATTGGGAAAGAGCACGTACCTGGTTGTGCTCCCTAGGTTATAGTTTGTGCGGAACTGGACTGAAGTTAGTTCTAATAGATGTATGTGATTTCACTATTTGACTCTCGTTAGCAGCACTGTCTGACAAGCGGATTTTAACCCCCGTAGCTACTCGCTAGACGTCAGCTATGCCTGATGCCCATCTTTTTGAAGGCGTGCTTCAGCTGATGTACAACCAACTAACTTGCCATAGTAAATTAAGCAAATCTGAGTGAACTGTGACGGAATTTCGAGTTGCATTAAATGCAACATTTTTGTAACTTTTTACGTGTAACATTTTTTTAGTAACGTGGAATTTGTGTTCATGTATTATTTTCATTTTGCTGGTCTCTACCTAAACTGATTTTTGCTGCAGTACATCGGGACATATTTTTAAAATTTCTAGAATTTTTGTATTGTCTGTGTATTGGTGCAAATTACAGATGAAAATTGCTTTTTCAAGACACAAAAATGAAAACTCTAACATACTGAAAGGTAGATGGTTTTCCCCACTCTGTTGTGTACGTAGCTTATTCAAGCAAGGAATCTTTGCATGTTAGGGTATGAAACCAAACACTGTTCACTCTACTTATCACTTGCTGCTGAAACTGTTCGGTGCTAGACCAACACAGACAACCTACCATCAAGGTTGAAGTTCAAGGACAGTGCAAAGTAAAAATGCTTTCTAAATTGTATCCCTTCTATTCTTAATTTTTATAATATTAAAGAAGCAGGTTTGTATATTACTTACTGTACTTAAAACACACAAACATTGTTACACAATTTATTTTTATTTATTAACATTTTAAGTTGAGTGGTAAAGTTAAGGCAACAGCTTTGTCTTTTCGAGAAGAACAAATTATCACATAATGAACACTTATGCAATTATAAAAGTGCTAATCTTTACACATTACTACTAGTTTTAAGCGACATCACATAACTCCAAAGTGACATTTATGCACACAGTATTATATAAATCAAATGCGAGGAACTTGAAATACGCTTGTTTAGGAGAAGCAACTGTGTTTGCTTAGAATTGGGGTGAAAAACTGAGTGGGAAAATATCACTTTTAATGCGGTCAGATTCGAATCTATGACCTTTAGAATGAGATGGTTGGCCTAATTTTGTTGTGAATGTAGAATTTCAGTAACTTGTTGCCTTGAAACATTTTACGAAAGTGTGTGAACACCCATTATTTGATATCACCAGCCGCTACTGGTGACTGCAGTTGTACAAACATATCTTGCTACTGGCATATGTTACTGTAGATTACACATCATATGTTTGATTAGCTGTGTTAATGGTATATGCCTATTGCCTATAAAATTGTTTTGAGTAAATTGTTTGAAAAGCAGTCTGTGGTCATTTTGAATTACATAAACTTCAGTTATCTGTGATTGCATGTGATAAAAGCTCCAAGATCATTAGTGACCTGTTTGGGCATAGGCTCACAATTTAAAAAATATTGGTTAACCTTATGTGAGTCTATGCTGTTTATTTTTTCTATGATTTTAAAATTAGTGTGAACTTTTCATATATTTTATGAATAATTAGTATATCTCATGAACTGAATTCTATTTTTATACTGTTTATATTTTGTGAAGTGTATATTTTATATAAGTGCTATGTAGTAGTTGTTGCAGAAATGGTATTTTATTGTTCCTAAATTTTTGGGAGTAAGAGAAATTTGTCATAAAATGGTTGTGATAATAAAATGTAGTAATTTATTTGTCTTTTAATTTTTTTTTATAAAATGCATGAATTTTGTTTAACTCCTCTCGCAGAGCACAAGAGTGTAGGCCTATGTGATGTATTTATGTAGAGCTTGAAATCTGTTTGGGCAGGTTTTACTTAACATAACTTGTGTTAATTTTAATGTTTAAAAATCATCAGATAATGATAAAAATTAATTCACTAAAAAATTTAGGAAAATTTTGGTTTTCTCTCACCTATTGAGGATAAAGGTATTATTAGATTTAGAAGTCTCATCTGGGGAGTGTGGCAGAGACTATCATGATGAGGGGGTTTTCTCTGAGCACGCTTACTTTCACATCCAGTTTTCATTCTGTTGCCACTGATAGTTTAAAAAATATACACATAACTATAGATCCCTAGTAAATGAAATAAATTTGAGAGAATTAACTTTAGTAGGTGACATCAAACTGAGTGAATATTAAATGTAACAACAAGTAACTTCAGAAAGTGAAGTTTAGTGCCGTTCTTTCTCATTATGAAAAACCAAATAAAACTATTAACAAAAAATGTTTTTAAATCAACTAAAAAAGACACAAGTTTTAGCAACTGAAGGAACTCGGACTGTATAATTCATGCAAAAAAAAATGGTTTCATACTTAGAAATAACAATGGGAGTCTTAGCTGTTTAAGACTTAGTGACTCTTAACAGATG
>NQII01001749.1:392562-437223 GCA_002778355.1 Clitarchus hookeri | reverse complement strand
GCAAGTGGCGTGAGCTCGTTCCCGTGGGGGTCAAAAAGCTGAAGGCAGGGGCTGATGGTTAAATCAGGGCTGGTTTACCAGACAGCATTGCAGCTGCCCTCCTGTCTCGCCACTTACTACCCCTCCTGTGGGTGAGCGGCATTTACCAGGGAATTAGGTACTAGGATACACTACCACAATGGGGTTGCAGGCAATAATAACCCTAGCTATAGTGTATTCGGAAGGGGTGAATCCTTCCTTGCCAGGTCTGGCACTCTCTCCGATGTGTTTATACGCGGTGGAGGTAATGTGTTAGCTGACAAGTGGAATTTAGCCTCTTCGCCTCTTCGTCGTGTCTTGATAGTGGTTGTGGCTCTACCGCATGTGCCTGGTCTCTCGCTATATCTCTCTCCCCTACCTCACACGCATGCGCACACACACACACACACACACACAGAGAGAGAGAGAGAGCTTTGTACCACTAGTAGTAGCAGGAAAATTATACGTTTCTAGCATATTTCATACATATTACAATAATAATGATTTTTTTTATTTTCTAATTTACAACTGAAACGAGATTTTATTGTTTGAATGCTTATTATGATATTTTTTGATGTGATGGCGGGATGTTTACAAATCAGAAGTGGCGACTGGCAGCGATGACATGGCGTGTTTCAAAACGAAGCATTAAGTTTGCAAGCGTTGTGTTTTTTTAAACCTACCTAGGTAAGTTGNAATGACATGGCGTGTTTCAAAACGAAGCATTAAGTTTGCAAGCGTTGTGTTTTTTTAAACCTACCTAGGTAAGTTGTGATAAATCTGTTTTTCCACAGCGGGAATAAATATACTGTAACGTGCGTCGTGACTGCTGTGTGCGAAAAAGTATTGTTGCCAGTACGTTACGTTGGACCAGTGTGTGTGTGACGGCAAATATTGGACTTGCAAAATTTTTTGTTTTAACCATGAACTATTTTTATGACTAAAATAATAGTTTGAAAGTCACATCTGTTTATTTCGAACATTGTAACCTTGCCCTAGTTGTTTGAAACACAATTGTGTAACGTGCTTACGTTTCTGTGATATGAATGTTTTCCACAAGCCCCAACGAAATACTAAGCCCAGCNACACAATTGTGTAACGTGCTTACGTTTCTGTGATATGAATGTTTTCCACAAGCCCCAACGAAATACTAAGCCCAGCTAGATAAATTTAAATAAATCAAAAAACCTAGAAAACAGGTAAGTACCAATGCATAGAAATATGAGCGGAATAAAAGTTACGGTAGGCCTATTTGTGTGCATCTACACCACTATATTTTAAGTTTGTCGTTGCTACGTACAAAAAATAAGCAACACGAGTTGGGTGTTTGAATTTACCATGTCTTTTCGTTGAACTTATGGGAGGCGAGCAGGCTAACCGCTTAGCCACCGCGGCCCCAACAGCGGATGTGGGATTATGGCAGAAATGATGCATCAAGGTTCCATTGTAAATAATTTTTTGTAAGTTGACTGTTAGTACAGTAGTAATGGTTTACTGCATTTTACACAGCCAATAATGTACTTCACAAAAGTAGGCATATCACAAGTGATAGGAAATTGATATCTGATTTTGAGTAAAGATTATTAGTAGGCCGCTAGGCTGCCAAGTTATATATAAAAGGATAGAAACTCAAGTACTCACACTAGACTGTGAGTACTTTAGTTTTTGTCCTTTTATGTATTTTCAATATCTCATTTTCTTATGGGCCACTATTTTTTTATTTTTTTTTTTATTTTGCACAAAGTTGTTGAAAAAGAGTTTATACTGTATGTTCTCATTTCAGTCAGAAAACCTGACGCTGTCTCCAATCCCACTGGGCAAGAACCAGCCAGTATCGCCTTGCAGACGAGTGTCGGACAAGCATCCTGTGTTCATTCGCTCCCTAGAGCAGAAGATGCTGCCAAATTCTCCATCACAGCCGCTTAGCTATTGCTTTAGCAGAAGTCCAGCCAAGGTAAGCTTCTTGTCAACTACTTCCTGCTTGCTTCAGTTGTAAAGTCTACTATTTTAAGTCGAGTTAATCATGATTCAAAGTTCTTATTTACGCAGGCTTTATGTTGGCTTTAATGTCTACTCAATTCGTTGTGTGAGTTTCTCTGCCGTAAGTTATGTTTACACTGCAAGAGTAGCTCTCAAATGTCGGAGCGAACTGCAGGAAAGCATTTAGATGCTGTGCTTTGTCCTGACCGAGTTTAGAAGAGGTATTACGACAAATTATGTGCATTTACTCGTATCATTTTACCAACCGTGCAAGGAGAGGTAAATATATGATTATTAAGGGTTCCACCTGCCTGGTGCTTGAACTGCGTTGCAGTGCGTTTGATTTTTGACAAAACTATTAAACGTGTTTACCTGTGAATACAACATACCCCAGATGAGGATGGAATGATAAACTACCACGTGTGCTATAAATATTATTTTGGAACCCTCCAATATATTTAAAAACTGCTTTCTTAGTTTGTTGTATAAAACATACTAGCCAGATATGAGCCAAACTACAATAGGAGCCTGTATTGAACTTTGCTACAGGCTTTTCATCAATGAAATGATAGGGTCACTGCTGAAAGTCCGATANCAATAGGAGCCTGTATTGAACTTTGCTACAGGCTTTTCATCAATGAAATGATAGGGTCACTGCTGAAAGTCCGATAGGGACAGGCAGCAGTGATGGGGCTCTTGTAGCGCATGCCAGTGTAACTCTTATAGGTCCCACGCTTCTCTGCCAAAAATGGAGAAGAATGATGCAGGCAAGTGGGCCCCCCTTAATCAATACATCCTGTTTTCTTTTACTTTTTTTTTTTTNAAATGGAGAAGAATGATGCAGGCAAGTGGGCCCCCCTTAATCAATACATCCTGTTTTCTTTTACTTTTTTTTTTTTGCAGCTTTGAGTTCATATACTAGCATGCACATTATGTATGTACCGTACTTGAAATGATTTGCANCTTTTTTTTTTTTGCAGCTTTGAGTTCATATACTAGCATGCACATTATGTATGTACCGTACTTGAAATGATTTGCATAATTCACTAACAATACAGTTCACAAGAACTGCAAGTGTTGTTTTGTGAGACTATCATTAAAAATGGACTGTGGAATTTTTAATTGTGTAGGATCTGCATGCAATCAACAACATGATATCCAGCAAAGTTGGTAAGAGACTGCTTATCGACGATGCATTGGAAGGTGAAAACACTCCTGCGAAGTTGTCCAGAACAGTTTCCAAGAAGCTGCAAGATCTCATAGACGACAGGCTGGGCCAGTCGTAGTTTGAACCATGTTCCTGAGGCACATCTGTGTGTGTGTGTCTTACAAATGCTGCAGAGGCATGACTTGGATATTTTAGAATCTAATACCTAATTATAGACAGATTTTGTGTACTTCAGCCCATGATCCTGTGAATGTCAGTTGAATATAAATTAGATAATTACAGTAATTGGAACCGTTTTTGTTCGTACTATTTAATGTTCACTCAGAACTGCATTATAATTTAAGTGACTATTTGACTGAATGTTTTAGTTTGATCATGAAATATTTTTATTGTATATCAAAGTTCTGGAGAAATGTATGATCATGTCACATTTTCAAAAGCATAAAAGAAATACCTGTTATGGAAAACATATGTTATTTATATAGTTCGTTGTAACACACTGATTATGCTTTTAGTGCCTATCTTTGTCCAGCTATACACTTCTTATGTAATTTTGTATATACAGGTAACTAAGAAACACTTATAATGTATCCAAACACACGAAAGTGTATATGTTTTGCTCTTGTTTTATGTATATATTTATATTTTTTTTTTAATTTACTGATTGATTATTCATAAGCAATGAACAAATGAATACATTATTTATAAATATATTTATATTTTCTCGTTTAAAATACTACTGTGCACTGTGGTGAATCAATGCAATGCATTATTTTTTTTATTGTTGTCTAACGTACTGTTGAGTGGAATTACCTTTCGTGTTACAATGTTAGAGTTTTAATGCCCGCATATTGCTACTTACATTGACTTTTACATTTACAGTCTATGACGGAAAATATTTAAACAGCTTAATTTATTGTGGTGCAGTATTTTACAGATTGATTGTAAAGTTATGTGCTAATGTTCATTGTAAGGGTTCATAAATTTATACTCAGTTATTTTCCATTTGCCTTTATATGTATTTCGTATCTTGATGTTTGACACGTCTTTAAAAAAAAAAAATATTTGCAGATTTCTGTTGGTGTGTGTGTGCAAGTGCAATAACTGTAGAATGCGTGGAATATAATTTATACATTTTTTAAAAGAAAAAAAAACTACAAAATTAAGACAGAGTAAATACTAGTGGTAAGTTTCACAGGAATGCAGTTTCTAAAAATGCCCACTTGCGCAAAATGGTTGTGCTGGTTCGCTGTTCTTTAATGGCTATTTCACACACAGTTGCATGCCACTGTTTCTAGAAATGTTTTGGCAAGTATGCCGAGTGTTAATATTTAAAGTGACAGCTGGATTTTGATTTGTTTTTATCGCTTTCTGTGATACTAAGCATTAGCCTGAGCTGTGATTTTTTTTTTGTGTGGATGTTTTTCGAAAGAGGCTTTAAATTTATTAGTGTGAAATCATAGAATATATCAGTTTTTGTGTGCTGATTTTCAAATAAACCTTTTCCCACTGTTTTTATACATGTTATTCTTTGCACAACTGAGTCGTGTAATCGTTTGGCATTACTATGAGCATGTACAGGATATTTTATTTATATTGAACACTGTTTCATGGTAATAATGTACATTTTATTTTTTCTGATGCTTGTGTATCAAAAATAAGAGAAAGAGTACAGTGAAACCCCTATTATTCGTTTTTCAAGGAACCCACTGAAAAAAACTCAGTATGCGGGAAAACTCAAGTGGACCACTCTCCTCAAAAAGTAAAACCTAACCTCAAAAAAAATTATTTATTTTCATCCTTGGGTATACTGAGTTGATTGCCTGTAATGAGCAGTGGGCATATCTTAAATACTGAATGAAAAAAACATATTTCAATCATTCAATATAAGTATTGTATTATAAAATATTGAAATGCACTTAATTTTGAAAANTTTATTTTTTCTGATGCTTGTGTATCAAAAATAAGAGAAAGAGTACAGTGAAACCCCTATTATTCGTTTTTCAAGGGACCCACTGAAAAAAACTCAGTATGCGGGAAAACTCAAGTGGACCACTCTCCTCAAAAAGTAAAACCTAACCTCAAAAAAAATTATTTATTTTCATCCTTGGGTATACTGAGTTGATTGCCTGTAATGAGCAGTGGGCATATCTTAAATACTGGATGAAAAAAACATATTTCAATCATTCAATATAAGTATTGTATTATAAAATATTGAAATGCACTTAATTTTGAAAATCCGCCGAATGTTTACATAAAATTCACTAAATTTCTGCCAAATGTAAAAAAGTGGCAAAAATCAAACAAAATTTTATTAAAAACAATGATTTAAAATAGAAACGTGCTAAAAATTGTTAAAATTTAAGTACAGTAATAAAGTACGTAGTTTCATCATAATAATACTGCATTTTATATTTTTTGCTCTTCTTTGGAGGCAAATTTAATACAGTTTTTTGGGTTTGACATGTAAAAATTCAATTTTTTTAAATTATATTTTACTCTGCTAAATGTTTTTAAATTTCGCCAAACTAAACACAGTCTTCTAAGTTGACAACACTCGCCATCTTGTGTGACAGTATATATCACTCTATTACTCTTAAAAAAAGTTACTGGCGTAATTTTATCTTAACAGAATTAATACGTGAAAACATACTGTTCTCCTTTAATGCTTGTAATTTACATGGTTATTTACCGTACTGACCTAAAAATTATTGCGTTTCCATTGTACAACGAGAGTAAAGTTCAAATTCGTTCCGTCCCTTATGAATGTCTGGTTTTGATACGTACCGCATCCAGCAAACATACGTGTTTAATTGTGCGTATTTTAGTTTGCTGACTTGAAACAAAGAAATTCCTGCAATTATTATGTTTTACCTGTTTTTCGGCGTGAGTAATTTAAAACTAATAGTGATTGAATTATGAAAATTAAATTACGTGGTTGTTGACATTTGCAACGTTTCACGACAACTAGTTGTGTATAGTAGCATTTGTGGTTAGGGAGTGTCTGTTTACCTGCTCTTGGCGCTACTGAATTTTGGTAGTACCAGTTTTAAGATAGTTTTTTCACAGATAAACAATAGTTCCGAATATATTTTGGTTTTTGGGCAGAATATCTGATCGATGGATGCTGGTAAATGAATGATTTAAGGGCGTAGCATGCAAAGTTTTTTTTTTTTTTTTTTTTTTCAGGACATTTGTTGGGACCATCCAAGAAAATCGACTGATACGGGAAATCGACAAACGGGAACACAATAACAAGGTTTCACCGTTTAAAGGCTGCAAGTATCATTTGCACTAATTGAGTGGCATGATGGAATACATCAGCATTGTGAGCGCAATACATGGCTCGCCCAAGTGATCAGTTTAGTAGGAATGTGCAAAGATTCAGCAATTTAACATTACCTTTTCTTTGACTTCCTTGCGTGATGAATTCAAAAACTTTTGAGATATTAAAGATTTTTGAAGTAGGAAACATTAGGTTGCAAGCCTGTTGATTTTGATTTTTTTATAACTAGCACACAGTAACTCATGCTCAATCCTAATAAAACTGTTAAAACCCTTGTGAGAGAATTTTTATTCCCAAATAAAATTTAACCAATTCATAGCTTCTTTTTACATGTAACTGGTATTTGTGCTTTCATAAAGTACAGTGCAGTAACTATTGTAAATATATTCCTTGATCTAAGTTTCTTAAAATAATTTGGTGACACTGATGCATTCATGTTGAACAGTAGAACCTCGCTTTATTAACCCCATTGCTTGAGTATCGGTTGTCCTTGAACCCTTAGCCAGTCATTACCATGGAAAATCAGAAAAGGAATGCAATTTATGAAATAGAAAAAGGTATGTATTAGAATGGATAAGAGGAAAGGATAATCTTCATTGAAAGGGTGTTCGAAACATTAGCAGAGATTGTTTGGGAGGGCTGTCTTTCTTTTGTTGATCTCGCTGGATTTGGTATTTTAACCAGGGGGGTGGGAGTTACCAGCCCCTGGTGGAGGGGGGGGGATGTGCAACTGGGCATGCCCCTCCCGTGCCACCAGTTGACACCTGAAACGGTAAAAAAAGGAGGGACCTAGGTGGACAGCCTGCTGCGAGCGCAGGTGTTTGGCGGTGCACCAGAGAGTACTTTTGCAGTGCCAAAAGTCATCTGCAGTCTGCCATTACAAGAATGAAGGCCAAGCTGTAGGTATGAACTGACAGCTGAAGCTTCCGTGAGGAAGCAGCACATATTATTCATCTGTCATATATCTCTCTTGGAGAGACGGTTTGCTGTGCATTACCTCAGTGTTTTGTGTCCGCATTTTCTTACAATCGCCGACCAAGTAAGTGATGGAATGCACATATTGTTACAACCCATTAAAAAAAAAAAACAAGCATAAAGATTTTAAACATAATCTTAGGCCTGTAGAATCGATTTGTTCTGTTTCTGATAAGATTAAGAAAAGAATAAATTTGTGACAGTTGCAAAAAAAAAATTAAGAAATAAATTAGTTAATGGAGATTAATTATAAATCATTAGCAGTGGGAGGTAGCATGTGTGGTCTTAGTCATTACGATCAAGAGTTTGTAGAGTTAGATGTTAGCTTGGAGTGTCTGAACAAGTCTCTCAGCACACTTTGAAAATCACTCATAGTAAAGAAACAATTTGATGCAGTCATATTGTAAACAAAGATTTAAAAAAACAATTTTAAAAATGTTTCACCGAGGCGGTTGTAACGTTCCACCGTCAGTATCGACGAATGTAAATTACAGCTCGGTTAGCTCAATCGGTAGTAACAGGAAACTTTAAAGGCGCCAAACAAATAAAGTCAAGTTCTGGTTTATTTACTCTGTACTTTTATTTATCAATCAAATGAAGCAGTTCACAAATAATCTTGAGGTATGCAGAGAGTGAACAGGTTTCACAGACAAACAGAAAGAAATAACGGCACCACAGTGGTTTGTTTATTTAATCACGTCCTGAAAACTTGCATTGCCAAAAGAAAATAAGGTAGCGACCTCCCACACTGGCAGAGAAATAAACGAGCAGGATAAAGTTTGCAGGTGTGGGGGCTATTTGCCATGCCCGACGCGGCCTCGGCGAGTGCCGGTTGTCTACTGCTCTCCGGTGATGGGCACACGGAGTATTTGTCGCTGTGTGCGCCAGCATCCCGTTCCCACGCCAGTCGGACTGCGTCGTCAGTTTAAGATAATCAAACCTAGAACAAAAACTGTTGACTGCAGTTCAGAAAGCTTCTACCACCAATGCTGACACTTAACAAAGCTGAGATTTCTAAACGACAAACGTATGCCCGATAAACGAACCCCTGTGGCTTTAATTTCAAATCCAGATAAAATATTATGACGCTTCGCAAAACTAAAGAAATTTAACCAAGTATCCCGATAATTAATATATTGCGTCGTTACAAGGTACCGACACAAGTAAATGAAGGAATAGACCATAAAAAAGACAAAAAAATTGACTTCTGAGAGTGAGACAGTAACTCAGTTGAAAGGAAAGTTTAATGAAGAAAACTTGGTAAACAATTCAGATTCTTACAGTACTACCCAAAAACTGGACCTGCAATAAAATAGTAGTTTGGTGTTAGCGACAGAATGGCAAGGAAAGTAAAAGCTCCAGCCTTCCATTTATTATATATATGTGAATCTTAAATGGCTATTCTCATGAATCACATGTAGAAAATAAAAATAAACGTAATAAAGTGTAAAGTACATTCAAGAATGTATTTGACACCATACTGAAAACACAGTTACTGTTAGTAATATCGTATATGTACACACAACATTACACCTAGAAAATCACTTTCTCTCCAAAAAGTTAAAACAATTAGGTGAATGAAAATTGCAGATCTCATATTTGGCCGTGACTATGTGGCTCCCATGTAGGGAGTCGCAGATTGATTTTGACACTCTTAAATGCACAATGAATAATTGATATTTATTAAATAGGTAATCTTCATGTCCACTTAACGGTAATGCTCAGTGTCACTTCACGAAGGGCACATCACATCGTAGCATAGTTGTCAGATAATCCTGCTCAGCTCTGTTACATGAATAGTTTCCCTGCGGAGCGGCGACAACTTACTCTAATAAAAATTAATATTACTGAAATATAGATTGTGTAATTTTTACTTAATAACAAAAAAACTTTTAGGCAATCAAATTTTAACACCCGTACTACTTACTTAATTAACATGTATAAGGAAAATGTTTTGTTCATGTAAGCAGTTTATTGATATGCGATATATCAGAATATAATATTTCTATACAATATCATGATAATCAAAGATACTCTGAAAGCATTTGAAAACAAGCCTGAACTTATTAACATTTACTTTCAGTCAAGTAATTCACATAATCTGTAGTTATATGATAATACTGTCTTTAGATGTCTGTACAAAAAATTTTTGTACGAGGTTGTTTGTAGAGAATCGGTGCAATTATCCATTTCTGTTGATAAGTCAAAATGGCTATTTATTTATTTAAAAAAAAAAAAACAGTGCTTTGAACTCTCAGGAGTTTCTTGAGGGAAGAAAATTCTAGGGATAGGCAAAATAATAATAATAATAATCAAGGGTATTATTTCAAGTACAGTTCCTTGTTGACCCATCCAACCTTCACTCGATTTACCAGTGGAAAAATAATACATAATTTTCAAATGGCAATTCGTTCCGAGGAAAAATATACGTGTGGAGACATGGCTGTCTAGTTTTAGGGAATGGGTCATCAAGCCTATTTCGAGAACTGGCGCCTGCCTCACCAAGGCTCGCATGCAGTTGCCTGGCTGCTTGAAACCGCACTTTACCGTTTGGTATTTGCCCTCCTCCTTCACCCCTTCTACCATCTCCAGGAACAATCTCCAGCAGGGCAAGCACCAAGTTTATACTCCCACCACGCAGAGAGAGAAGAGCGTCACTTTTGCAAAAAAAAAAAAAAAAAAAAAANGAATTCTTAGTTTTGTGTAACTATTATTTTCAACTATAAAATGAAGTGGGAAATTTAATCTTGTGTTATCACTACATTAGTTTCTTTGTGCAAATTTTTGTCTCTGTAGTAGTAATTTCAAATGTGCAACAAAATTCTATGCTTCAAGGGTTACATATGAAACAGCAAAGAATGTATTCTAGTGACTTATGAAGCACTCAGTTTCGTATGTAAAATTGTCCTTCGTGCATACAGAAGGTTAAAACAAATTACAATAACTTATTAATAAAAAATTTTAAAAAGCAATTAAATACTGCAGAAAGTTGATTCACTAAGCTCTCATTTGACTATCAAGATTGTTATGCCTTTTAGGGGCCAAGTTTATTTTCTGGTCTATATGCCAAAAAAAAAAACCTTCAATTATGGATTGATAATGATTGACCCGAAGGTGCCTGCAACACTCATATTTATAATGCAGAGACATTTTTTTGCCAGTGTTTTGCAAGAATTAGTTTACTAAACTGGCTCACTCGGTACCGGGTTGTGACCCGTTCACAAGTGAACTGTGCTGACGTGCATCAGAACGCACTGCGTGAGAGTTCCAAATGCTGCACTGGTGCAGCGGTCGTGGGCCGATGACATGGTGACAGTGGCCACGCAAGAGTGGTCCACATCAGTACATCTTGTTAGCATTCATCTTCGAACAACAAATTGCCTGCTGGTGATATGTGCGTTTTCATTTAATGACTCTTGTATGAATACACATTCGTATTGAAATCACAAATTAATGTGACAGGGTTTTGAAAGTGTGTAAGGTTCTTGTTTGTTTAGGGACAATGACTCTGACATACACTTGAGCAGAATTCTGTACCAAAACCACACATTTGTGGTTTCTGGCAATGGGCTGAAGAAGTGACAAAATGAGTGCAATAGGAAATAGGAGCAACAAGGGCAAACAATACCAAACACAACAGTGCATCCATTACACCATTTGTGCTCTGTGTGTCCTTTAAAAAATTCAATTTTAGAGCGGCTGAACTTTGGCTCTGCAAAGGCAAAAAAAACAGCTTAGTATTTTTTTTTTATTATAGTTTTGTATTTATATTTATTGAATTCATTATGATTCAGTTTTATATTCAGGTATATTATTATTTAGACATAATTGACTCTTACGGCAAATACATTCAATGATGTGGTAAATCATTTTGTGTGACAATGGAAGAAAAATTTATTTTCTGTTGTGTTAAAAGAAATCCAAAGTCTTCGTTGTTCGCTATCGAGCTTTTGTAATAATATCTCAAATGTATTCAGAGTTAACTATGCAGGCAAAATTTGTTATAATAAAATAGCATTTTTAATATTTTCGCATACATTATAGTTGTACAGTTTCTAGCTAATCCATCAAAACTAGAAAAATTAATAATATATTTTTTTGGAGGGGGCAGATTAATGGGAGAATTCATTAACCTTAAAATGTTATGCTACAATCACAAAAATGCCCTATTATTTCAACAATTTCTTTCGTGAATAAAACTGTAGTGTTTACTAATTATGAATATGAGAAATATTTTCCAAAGGTATGTAAACTTTTAACAAGAGAAGTAGCAGTCATCATTTGTGGTGGTTGTAGACTATCCATTACATGTTATGCTCTAAACGATAGCTGTCTGAATGACAATAATAATTATTACAATATAAATGTACATTATTAACTAATTATTCTGTGTACCCAACACAACATACCATCTTTCAGATTTAAAAAAAAAAAAACTATTCCTGCAGGCTGCAAAAGCAATAAGTGAATTTCCAGGTGAGAACTAATTACTCCTGTAAAAAAAAAAAAGTAAAAAAAAACCTTTTAGCACGTAATGAGAGTCGTGGCTGTTCACAGCAGGGAGGGAAGAGACGTAGACACAAATGTAAGCAATTTGTGTTGTCTACAGTGGGGCAAGCAGGACTTTTTCCCCAGCCCTTCGCTTTTGTCATACTTAGTGTCTCGTTACGAGCATTGCTATACCTGGGAACCAAGTAGCTACCTTAAGAAATGAGTATATTTTGTCTACAATAGCACACTGCTGTTATTGCCATCTGTCATCGGAAAGCTGAACTAGCTCGTGAGTTTTCCCGCTACAGTTCCAAAACTCATTAACGGGAGCTACACAAACCAAATATACCTGCACTCTCTCGTGGAAACTTCCACCTTAATGTACTTTGTCATTACACACAGTTCACAGCACCCAAAATCTGATATTTTGTGCTCAATCGTGCTATTGACACTTTAGTGAGAGAGTCCTGCCATATCTATAGCACCGAGTATGGCCTCCCCATGCAATATTAAAGAGGTTGTGGATATGTTGTGCCATGCTGCAAATTACTCACAAGTGTTGCAGGCAGGCTCGGATTGGCAATTGCACATTTTAACATGTTCCCGGCAGTTCATATTGGATGACATGGCTGGCCAAGGCATTTGTGCAAGATTGACATTCCATGCAAGAAGTTCTGCACGATCCGTGCTTTTCGTGGATGAGCATTGTTGTCTGCGAGGATGAACTTTTCACCAATTTTGGTGTAAAAAGCATGCACAACAGGCTCCAGAATCTCATCCACATATTGCTGGCTTGTTTGTGAGTAGTCGATATACACAAATAGCATACTTATACGTAGCATTATTCCTGCCCAGTCCATAATACTGCCGCCACCATATGTTATGGATGATGTTGCAGACGTGTCGCTGCCTCGGTGCTAGTCCACGATTATGCCACTCCCTCACAGATTGTGAATCAGGATACGCACACAAAATATTTACCAAACATACTGTCAACAAAATTATATAAATAATATAAATGTCTGTTTCTCTGTGAGGTCCTAATGACTCACTGGGAGAGTAGATAGTGCATGTTGAGTCACAGAGAATGCTGTCTCACAGAATGAGGGTGGCTTATCTCCACTGTCTACATCAGTAATGGGTTATCACTGCTGCCCACATCAACATTCACAAACACCACAGGCAAAAGTAAAACCCTCCAAGCCATGCAGTACTATGCCACCTGTACTGCCGACATTATTCCTGCTTATACTCAACATTATTTTGAACTAAGGAGGGACGGAGAAAGTTTCCTCTTTGCTCACTCTCAACTATCCATAACCACATACACACTTTATCTTCTCCTGCTTCCACATAACTGCATACATGAAGCTCTGTTCCAGCTACAGAGCCAATGGATACTAAGCCATGCAAGTAACACAAAATGCATCACTTCAAAAATTCATATAAAAGTTACCAGCCAAAAATCCAGTGTACCATTTCCACAGCCTGAATTCATATCATTAGGACATCATTTGATGGAATTTTCAGATTTTTTTAAATTGGAGTTTTTAAGAAATTTGCCCCCTTTATATAAAACGAAATTTAAATTTTTTTTTTAAATTGGTTATAAATTTATAAAAATGCAGTGCACCTTGCAGGAAGCAAAAAATATGGCAGAAACTACCATAAGGGTAGTAGCAATGGTGCCACTTAATAGCTTTCGTTATTGCCTTTATGTATAAGAAAAAATAATTATTGAAAACATTAAAATATTTGCAATTTCATCAAATTTGTGGCTTTTTTAAAAATTACTTCTAATGTTAACGATTTAATTTTATATATCTTAGAGGATACTTCAATCCAACAGCAATTGATCAAAAAAAAAATAGCCTCCTAGATGTTATAGTTTCAGAGGAACACATATTTGAAAATTTGATGTTTGGCATATATTTCCACTTGGACGCATTTTAAACAGATTTATGTGTGGCCATAACTTAACACAAAATAATTTTTTTGATATGTTTTATACATTTTGTATTAGTAAATAACAAAGAAATTTGTTTTAAAAAAAAATTTTGAGTTAGTAAATTGACACACCCTGTCTGATCTAGGGTGGAAAGAGTCGCCTAATAAATTGGTACAAATGTGTTTACTACACAATATTACTCTCACTGCTATTACACAACATTTATTTTGTATCATACAAGTATACAGCCACATTTAATAACGACACCCACCACATTGAGTTAACTATGAACTTCTAGCCCAACGACCGCTTGTGAGGAAATGATGCATTCCGACTCCATTTTTACCAACTCGTGGCATGAAATGACAGTTGTTCCAAGCTTAGAATACAGAACAATGGTCTGAGGCCGATAACTGTAAAGTAGCTATTTTTTTTCCGTAAGGAGAAACTTAGAATAACCCCGCAGGTGAGTGTGGACAGTCTCATCATCCACATGCAGTGTCTGCATTTAGCATGTGTATAGGAGTGTATAGTCCACTCATGGTTACTTCCTACTTTTCTGAAGCCCTGCTGATGTTCTGTTTTCAGGTTATTCCTCCACCTCATACAAACAAGGCCTAACCAAGTCTAGAAAAAATACACCAAAGGGACAACGCACTGCATTCGTGCACACACCATTTAATAAAATTTTACATAAGAACTGTTTATTACTAAGCATTACCAACACACCTATTCTCTCCCTATTTGTATTCATGTAAATTATAAACAAAATATTGTAATTTATAGATAAGATATAAGCAAAAGTCAAATTTAACCAAAAAACAATACTTTTATGCTTGTGATAAATGGCATGTACATATCATATAAAGGGTGATTTTTCAAATTTTTTGATTAAAAAGGTGTGAAGCTACCATGAATAACCTTTACATGCAGTGTTTTCTCTCTGCATTAATTGCAGCAGGTACAGTCCTTCACACATGGCATGAAGTATCTGGGTTCCAGTCTTCTTTCCTTAGCAATTTTTAAGGCCCTGCCTGTTTTTTTTTTTTTGAGTTAATTTTCCATTGCCAGGGCTGCAGTTCCTCACACCTTTGTGCCACCCTACCCCAGCACGCCCTTCGCGGCTGTTCTTGGGTCAGTTTCCCCGGGGGTTGTGGGGCTGAATGTTTCTCCACACGAGGGTTTTTCAGCACATTTCCTACAGGGCTTGGTGGTGTGTTGCTTTCTAGGAACGTTCTCTGATGGGACTCTCAACCCGGAGCAGCCTACCGCTCTGGAGCCTCTGTACTGAGCAAGCTTTTCGACTTCACTTGTATCATACTGTTTTAAGTTCTCTTTTTCTCACAGACATTTCAAGAGATGTTTGGAATTCTTGGAATACAGAAACACCAGGCCCACAACTGCAAGTCATGGTTACAAGGAACATTCTGATCTTTGTTTGCTGTTCAGTCATAGGTGTGACCAGATATTTTTTGGGAAGGGAGGGGATGGATAAATTTCATGGAATGTAAATTGAACTAAGAGAAAAGAAAATATATATATATACTTTAATGGACTCAAAAAATTTGTATGTGTGTGTGTGTATATATAGATACACACACACATACAAATATATATATCTATATATATTTATATATATATACATATATAGACACACACACACACACATACAAATTTTTTGAGTCCATTAAAGTTTGTTGGACTTTCCTCAACCTGAAGTTCTTGTGGAGATCTTCAAAAAATCATTTGTTGAAAGTGCTGCGGTTGGTGATGCCATTCCAATGTTCCATTACCTGCACACTGTGCACTGTGCGATGTGAAAGTTGTTCTGATCCCTCGGCCCTTCGCATCAGCGTACTTCCTACGTCACTCTATTTCCATGTGGATACAAGACTCGTTTACAACTGTCTTGCAAAAATGATGCTTAATAACACGAGTGAATATCTGCTGTACTGAGTAAAATGGCTAAGAACTGTATTCTGATAAATTTTACCAACCAAACACACGATGGACTAAATTAATCAAATCATGAAATTTCAATTACATTTATAGGTTACGTTATGTCTTGAAAATATGCACATAAAATTATTCTTGTTCTGTGAATACTGTGTATACTGCTATGACTTTGAACACCAAAGAAAAATCATTCCAGTAAACAATAACAACACATTTATTTAGCAACACACAAATACCAGTGTTCACATTTAAAAAAATTACAAACAATGGTAGACAAAAATACAGAAATAAGTATAAAATGTATGTAATTCATTAAACAAATGCTNAAAAAAAATTACAAACAATGGTAGACAAAAATACAGAAATAAGTATAAAATGTATGTAATTCATTAAACAAATGCTAAAAATCTCAAAATATTCGAAACTACATAAAATTATACTTAAAAATCACAAAATTTCAATTGTGTTAGAATGTCTGTAGTCTATCTATGTTGTGTGTGCTCTTAACATTAGAAACAGGCACCAGGCAGGATTACCCAACACAATTCTAAAGCTATAAATGAAAAACATTCTAAATACATAGTGGCGAAATGCACATAGAAGCAAAGTTTCTTATTTCTTAACTCACATTGCAGATTAAAGGAATTTTGAATTTTATTAATTACTTAAGCAAAAGTTATCAGCAATTTTAACCCTATAAGACAAATTGAAATTATTAGGGAAGAAGTATCAAATATAAATTTGTCAAGAACTTGAATTAGACACTGAAATTGCCAAAGCTAATTATAAGAAAAGCAGGTAAAAAAAATGTTAATTTTTTTTTTTTTNCTTGAATTAGACACTGAAATTGCCAAAGCTAATTATAAGAAAAGCAGGTAAAAAAAATGTTAATTTTTTTTTTTTTGGCTTGTTTGTTTTTGTTCCTCGTAATCTGCTTAGGCAGTCGAGAAAGTCCACTGAATTTCANATTTTTTTTTTTTTGGCTTGTTTGTTTTTGTTCCTCGTAATCTGCTTAGGCAGTCGAGAAAGTCCACTGAATTTCAGAGTCTCACTGAACTACAGTTTGCCACAAAATTTCAAAAAAATTATTTGTTGTAGATATGTAAATAGTAAATGAAAGCAATGACTGAATCTGCCTCTTTGTTTTATATATTCTGTGGAAGAAAGATTTTGTATTGAAAACTGTGTGTGTTGGATTATGTAGTAATAAATGAGAAAATAAAATTTTTCTTAAACATTTCTACAGATTATGAGACCTAAGCACTAAAGATGAGCGTCGTTAATAATCAAGAAAAGTTGCGTCTTACAGGAAGGGATAATTATGTAGTGTGGATGTTTCAATTTGAAGTATGTGCCTCAGGAATGAAAGATGCAGAAAAGAAAAAAAATTATAGAATTTATAGTGTGTAGTGTCTGTGAAAACATCTTGACGGCTGACAACATACACCTCATGAGAAATTATAGAAAAGTTGGAAACATTGTATGGAGCAGATAAATCAGTGAATAAATTACATTTGCAAGATAAATTCTACTAAGTGAAATATTTAAAAAATGTGTTAGAATTTTTTTTTAAGAAATTGACAATGTCTTATGCAAATTGGCAGAGGTTGGAGAAAATATCTCTGATGACATGCTAACGGCAAAGGTGCTTAACAGTTTTTACCGAATTCCTTTGACTCAATTATCACAGCTTTTGAATGCTCAGAAAATACCTCTTTTAAGACACTAACGATGATGTTGATGTCGGAAGTTGAACGAAGAAGAATGAAAGCTACAGACAGAAACTCAAAACCAAGAAGTACCACTAAAGAGGTGTTTATTTCAAGATAGAGTGATTCAGTTAAGGTATGTAATTACTGTAAGAAGGAAGGACATTATTTGAAGGATTGTTTATTGTTAATGAAATGTTACAAAGTGCAATAGAATGAGACATCGCAAAGTCCTATTCTGAAGAGACTAAAGATGACAACTTAGCAGCAACTGTTTTAGCAACAGTAGATGAATATAAAACTATTGAAAATATGTGGATCATTGATATGGGTGCTACTCGTCAGGGAATTATNTAGCAACAGTAGATGAATATAAAACTATTGAAAATATGTGGATCATTGATATGGGTGCTACTCGTCAGGGAATTATGTTTTTTTTCTAAATTAGAATGTGTGTCTACACCAGGCACAGTACTTCTTGGCCGCTCGAGGTTAGTCTATCANTATGTTTTTTTTCTAAATTAGAATGTGTGTCTACACCAGGCACAGTACTTCTTGGCCGCTCGAGGTTAGTCTATCAGCGGCGCTCCTCCCACTAGCTGGTGCCAGTAGCCTATCACTGCTGTGCGCTGTTGCCCAGTTTGCTACAATGGCCACAGAGAGTAGAGCAATGTGTTTATCAAAGGCGCTCCAGAAAATTGTAAAAGATTTTGTTAAAATTCAGCTAATTTTTGCAATGCGCTCATTTTGCTGAAATAAGTACATGAAAACCCTATGTCTGTATCTTTATCAGTTCATGTTTTGCGTTATTAAGGAATGTGCACGACAACTGGCATAAACTTACGGCTATTGTTAAGAGTATAGGATATTATTCGTTCTTCGCCTAAGAGGAAACACATTTCGTACATTTATCTAAATGTTTCCCCCTTGCTTAGGAAGCAGACGATAACAAAGTCTTGACTCTGCTTAGTCGACAAAAGATAATGCTGCCTCACTCCACCGAGCTTTGGTTTCTGCTCTAGCCTGTATCCCCAGTAACGCGACTGACTCTGTGCGATTCCCACTGTTTTCCATTTGCTTGCATGTAAAGTTTTCATTGGAATTATGGCGCTAAGCAAACATTGTGCTAGCATCAATAGTTACAAAATGGAAGTGGTTCACAAACAAGGTTGATTTGTAATCTTTAGTGTGCTGTTTTTTTTAATAAATTATCAGACAAAGAATTACAAGATAGTATAAATTTTAAACAAATTAACAATTTGACAACAAAAATTTGTGATATCTGTGAACGTACAGTGCGACAGATATGCAACGAAGGAGAGGGCAGCATTGCATCTACCTCAAAACCAATATTTGTGTCACTTAGGGAAAAAACGTTTTGCCAGGAAATGAGNGAGAGGGCAGCATTGCATCTACCTCAAAACCAATATTTGTGTCACTTAGGGAAAAAACGTTTTGCCAGGAAATGAGGGTCAAATTGAGACTATCTTTGGAAAACGGTCTACAATTTTACGATAAGAGAGGAAATTCAGACAACAAAAATTATTTTTGCAGCTATGTGTGAGAAAATAGGTTTATGATTTCAACAAGTTTCTNGAGAGGGCAGCATTGCATCTACCTCAAAACCAATATTTGTGTCACTTAGGGAAAAAACGTTTTGCCAGGAAATGAGTGTCAGATTGAAACTGTCTTTGGAAAACGGTCTAGAATTTTACGATAAGGGAGGAAATTCAGACAACAAAAATTATTTTTGCAGCTATGTGTGAGAAAATAGGTTTATGATTTCAACAAGTTTCTTGGGAAAATGGTTGCAAAGTTTTGTTTTTTGTTATAATAAATCTAATGACGGGCGAAAGTTAGTAATATAAAGGAATGACATTACAACTGCTTAGATAAGGAAGAGGAGCTTGTGCAGCTACAGAAAAAGATTAATTATTTTTCTATACTGCACGTAAATGTAAGTAAATAAATATTATTTTATTTAAGTGATGTGTCAGAACGTTTTTACTACGAACGTAAAAATTTAGCAATTTGTCTGTTCGAGCAGTTTCTTAATATATACAAAGTTTCAAACATATCATGTATGTGCTTTATCTATTTACTTTTATATATTTCAAATGTTCCTGTTATGTATGTATTGAAATGTAATTTATATTACTACTATTGTGATTATACAACACACGTATTATAACGGGGCGGGCACTTGAGAAATGTGGCAACAGGGCTTTGTGGTCCTCGCCGATAGGCTGATACTGAGCGGCCAAGAGGTTCTGTGCCGGGTGTAGTGCTCATCCACTCGTGACGATGCCAAACGGAAACACAATCGAGGTTGCATGCTTTGGTCCTGTTGTGCTTTTGGCTGGGAGAGCAACATTGACTCTTGAAAATGTTTTGTACATTCCAGATCTGAAATACAATTTGCTTTCTAGTCAACTCATAACTGATAGAGAAATTGATATCACTTTTAGTAAAGGAAAGGCAAAGTTTGGTCTGGATAACGCTGTTGTTAGGTCAGCCTGTATGTTCTAGATTGTGATAATTCACTGTCGGTCTTCAAGTTGTCTTTCACGGCGTCTTCCTGTAAGTTGCCATCTGCGAAATCTGTCTGTAACTAACAAATTGCAAATTTGACATTATACGAGTGGCATGTCAAACTTGGTCCCCTTAATTTGGCTAATGTTGAAGAAACATTATTTAGTAACAATATTGATTTCAAAGATAAGATTTGTTTGTGAAGCTTGGAAAAATGTCACGTAAATCCTTTCCTGCGAGAGAAAATCATGTGCGTCAGATAGAGATCTAGTACATCTGGATGTTGGTGGTCTCATGGAGGCTAATTCCTTGGGAATAAAGTGGTACTATTTGCTTCTGAGAGATGATTTCTCCAACTGAGTGGTTGTATTTTTCATGCATCTGAAATCTGAAGTGAAAGACAATATCATAAGTTATTTTAATTGGTAAAATTGACAAAACTGTGAAGAGATTCAGAGGTGATAACGGATTGGAAGAAGTTAATAGTTCCATTGAACAGGTGTTGCTGGACCATGGAATAGCACATGAAAATTCCTGTTCGTATACTCCAGAGCAGAACAGGAAGATTGAACGTGATAATCGTACTGTTGTAGAATGCGCCCAAACAATGCCATAGTCGGTTCACGACTGGAAGAAACTTTCGAAAATCAACCTATGAAAAAACACCCTAGCCGTTAGCGACATGCATATAACATTACAAACAGCGGCGAGCACAGATACAGTTATGCCGTTAGGTTGCCAGCACAAACAGAGGAAATAGTTCCAAAGTTGGGAGTAAGTTAAATAAGAGTTTGTGGACTGAAGCAACAAATGCAGCAGTAATTATTATTTATTCTCAATTAGACTGGTCGTGCTCAAGTTTCAGGGAAGACACCAATTAAATTATTTTTCAAAAGAAAATCTAATTTTTTTTAATAAGCCTTATGGCTGTGAAGTATTTGTTCATGTTCCAAAAATAAAGAGGAAGAAATGGGATACCAGAGCCAAGAAAGGGTTATTTGATACTATGATGAAGTAAAGAGGTGCAGAATTTATTTTCCAGAACACCGAAAATTTGAAGCCCACAGATATGTTGATTAAAAAGATATTTTGCCTAATGTGAGTGCAGATTTTAAAGAACCATTATGCTTTAAAGATATATCAAAAGGACCTGATGCTGATAAATGGCATGCTGCAATCAAAGCAGGACTCTGGGCTATGAACACGAATGACGTTTGGGAAATTGTTCCCACTCCACCAAATGTAGAAGTAATTGATTTTAAATGGATATTCAAGATCAAAGGGAATGGTCGGTATAAACCTAGGTTGGTTGCTCATGGTAAAAAAAAACCTGGAAAACTATTACAATATTACTGAGAGAAGTATTACCAGTATGTCACAATCATTACAGTAGATTAGTGAAGTGTGCCCATATTTACTCAGCTTGAAACAAATCACTTACTTAAAATGATTTTCCCTTTATTAGAAAAGAGTTTTAAATATTTCAGACATGTGCCACTCCATAGAACCCTACAACCTGGCTCCTGTAAATATGGTTCTTGAAAATTCATACCGACCCATTATTGTTCCCTGCATCGCAGTGGTTGGCGAGTCTGTAACCCCACTTTCCCAGCCAATAGCAGCAGCCAACCTCACTTCAGTTCACTTTTCTTTGCCAAAAACAGTCATTACCTATTGTGTTTACTTTCATCTGTGACTTAAACTATTGAAAATAGTATTTGTATGTGGTGTTTTTACATTTAAAATTACACTGGCTGAACCGTTGTTCTTGGTGACCACCAGCAAAATTCTGTCTGTGCGTATGCAGTGTTGCCAACCATACGATCCTGTTCATACAAGTACAATAATTTAATGTGGTGTACGATCTACCATCCAAACTTTGAATCGTACACCAATTGTACGATCGTCAGCTCTGTTCATTTTTACCTTTCAAGAGCCGTACTTGCTTTTATCTAACAGTTCCCTAAAACTGCAGTAACTGCACTGCTGACTCAATTTCTCTTCCACTTTTAAACTTTCCCATAAGGTAAAATATTTAATGTACTTATTTATTAATTAACTCATTTAATCTTGTTTAAAAGCCATTAGAGTTTTTTTTTGTACTTTTCTTATAAATGTACAATCCGGGATGGAAGTGTTTTTTTACGATCTTTCCGAGAAAACAGTACGATGCTGGCATTGCGAAAGGTTGGCAACTGTGTGTGAATGTGAGATAAAGCAAGCAAGGGGATAATTGCTATAGGAAAACTAAGGTAGGCCTACCCTGCTCATTTCTACAAACATGTCCCCAGTTTCATCATTTTGCAGAAAAATGCTTAATACATTAGGTTGTGTACCTACTCAAAGTATAGGCTTGAAAGTAATGACGCAGAGTTCTGAACAATTAACCAATGAGCACTCAAACATAAATGTCACACACTGCATACACATCCGCACTCTCCGTACTATTCACCTCACTTTTAATCCAGATGTTAAGGGAAACATTTCCAGCAACATGAGATGGCAAAGAGAGCGAGAAATAAGGCTGTAATGATACTAGGCTTAAATGTGCCACACCTCCCCCGACAATGGCCAACTTATACATAACAATATCGTCGACACAGACATTTATTGGTGGTGTCCAGCTGAACTGCACCGTCCTCTCGTCCACGCCGATGTTGCACCTGACGTCCGTCACCTCCGCTGGGAAGTACCACTTCTTCCAGTGCTTTTCAAATTCAGCGTGTTCACTTCCTACCGCAGACTTGTTTTTAAATTCTGCAAATGCACTGTGCAGCACTTCCACAAAATCTTCCCCCACGACGGTGTCTTGGAACATTCGGTACAAGTACGCAGGATCGTGGCAGCAGTGCACGGCTGGCACCGGATAGATGGATTTGATCCGCTCCTGCTGATTCGGTGGAAGGTGTGCAATTCCGCCAAGTAAAGGAGGTGCTTCTGGATGGGCGACAGAATTACTTTCCATCGTGTTGGTCCACGATCTGTACACGAGCCCTAAACTGCCTAAACTGCAAAGTCTCTTAACAGCAGACACGTGTGTTGAATTAATCGCATATGGAAATATTTCTATGACTACAGAACCGGCTTCCAAAAACAAGCTTAATATCATTGCAGATCCATGCATTCCTATGAGTAATTTTGCTTTGACTAATAACGACAGTATGGTTTGAGTACTGTTAGCTGAAAGGTCTACACTGAAAATATTCTGGGTGCCAATTGCTGGGAAGTTGCTTTCAACTGTATCTCTGACAAACTGTAATACGAAAGGTTCATTCAATATTTTTCTGTTAATTTTTCTGTTAAACAATACAGTTGTGTATACTGAAGTTTTCCCTTCATTGCCAAGTAACTTTTTCCTAATGAAAGCAGAAAACTGTTTCACCATTTCTCCAGTGAGTTTCGTATCCGAAAGGGATCCTTGTGGTTTTCCAAAACCATACTGATACCAAATACTATTTCGCACAACACCCGTTCGGCATTCATCAAAACAAACCATTGTGTCTAACTTCTCTTTATGTAAATGCAAAGGTACCTTACGTGAAAATAGGTTATACCAATCAGAGTAAGGCCCACCTTCTCCTTCATCGACAAATGCCAGCTTGTAACGAGATATGCATCTTTCAAAATTCCCTGCACAAATTGACATGTAAGTAAAAAAAAGTGGCATTAGATCATCATGAATAACATGCATAATATTATCCCACTTAAATCTATGTAACAACATTACAGACGTCTGCCTTGTTACTGAATAATTAAGTGCAGCTACTTGCTCATCAGAAACAACTGCTAATTTCAGTGTAAGATTGTTGTGGTTCTGGACAGACGACAGTTCAAGTAGTTTCAAAATACTATTTTCACCGATGCCAGAAAGTATGGAACGAGGCGTTAAAACGAAGATAAATTGTCTCAAACGAGGTAAATAACATAAATTTTTAAATGTACACATTCTACTGCCTGTATCATCAATCTGACACCACACAGACGACTCATTTCCAACAAATGTTAATTTTTCCGGTAAGTCGACGTCACAAATATTGAAAAACTGTATCAAAAAAATAGATAATAGTAGCGCGCTAATGGTAAGTGTAGTCAAGACTGCATGTGGAGCCATGTAGACAAACCTTCCGCTTCACTCAGATTATATTCGTAATGGCAAATTCCTTTACAGCATCACTATTAGCTATCAACAAGCTCATTTGTCACGTACGCAGAATATTAAATATTACCCTTGCGGACAAGTGAGCACGACTCGTATCCATCAAAATCGGGTGGTTAATTGATATAAATTGCATTACTCCTGTATAAATAATTTTGTTAATTCCATACATTATGACCACCACAAAGGAATCGACGCCGACATAAGCGACGAAATTACGTTGTAAAACAAATTACGCATTCAATTCAATGTTTGTTTACTAAGAACGTTATGTGGTGCTTGTGTGATGAACATGTTGTGTTTTGTTTTAGTTAACATTGTCCAGGATAGCCAAAGGTTTTAGGACGATTTTACCACCATCGGCTAAAACAAGAGGTTAGCAACTTTTTTTTTGTGGTACTGTGGCCAACAGGAAATCCCACGGCCAAAAACAAAACCAGTAGGCAGACAATTATAGGATAATGAATGAGAAATACTAGACGGGATCACAAATACTACTCTTCTCGGTAGATGCCCATCAACCTTTGAGGGAAAGAAAGGGCGTGGAACAAGGGTTAACAAGGAAAGAGTGGGCAGATCACCCAGGACATCCAACAAGACACCAAATTCTTAAGACCAAATAACAAGACCGTTTGCAAGTAAAAACTGAGCGAGAACTACACAAACTACCCGAGGGTCATGAAAAAGTACCGAAGGGTAAGAGACAGGAAAAATCACACGAAGCCTGCGAAGAGCAGAATACAACGAACTTCTATCACCTCCAGTGGAACACTGAAACAGAAGATGGGTCAAATCTGCACTTGGGGCCCCGCATACACAAGAAGGATTAGAGACTATATGAAGCTTATACAAATGAGACTGGGTTGCATTATGACCTGAAAGAAGACGAAAAGAAGTAACTGCTAAACCACGGGAACTACAATGTTGATATGTTGGTCGAGAATATATAGGAAATAATTGTGCATACAAGGTATTAGAAAATGAGGTATAAGATTCCCATGTCTGTTTCCAATGCCGAAAAACTTCCCTGGTTAATAAGGGATTTAAACCGAAAAGTAAAGCAGTGGCTTCGAGACGCCCTGTAAAACACTCGATTACGCAAGTTTATCCACCATCTCATTCCCAAGAATCCCGACATGCCCTGGTACCCACATAAAAAGGACAAATGCACTGAGTTTATCCAAAAGAACGCACTGTTCCCGTATGAACCATAATATAAGCATATCCTTATCGGGAGTAGGAGAAGACAAGGCTGTAAGGACACTACGTAAATCAGATATAATCAGAGGATTTGAGACTTTGTGATCGTATACATAACGTAAAGCCACATACACTGCAAAAGCTTCGGTGTAATTAATTGTGGAAGTACAAGGGAGTTAAAAAAGCCCAGAACATTTATGTGAAGCGTCAAAATAAGCAGACCTAACACCTTCGACAGTTTTTGAGGCATCAGTGTATATCAAAGTACAGTCGGGATATTCAGAAACTTTAGCCTTAAATTATTGTTGAAGAACAATGGGAGAAACAGTTTTAGTAGGGGAAAGAAAGGTGGGACAAGGAAAACGAAACGAAACCTCGTACTGCAAACGATGTAACAAACTAGGTGGAGGGTTAACGAAATGTGCAGTCTTTAGTAATATTTTCGGTAGGACGTAACCAAGGTTGTCAACCACCTGTACAATACTCCTTACACAAGAATCACGAATACGAATCCAATGTTTTCCTTGAAATAGTCTATAACGGTCGGTTAAGGACATAAGGAAAGATTCCATATGCAGGACCATAATGGCCATAGAAGAGAAAGCACCAAGAATAAGTTTCAGGCAAACTATCTGTATATTTTCTAATTTGTTCGCCAAAAGGAGTGGCAGCTGACCAGCAATCGGAATACCGTAATCTAAAACAGACCGTATAGTAGACACACAAAAAGAACATAGAGCAAAAAGCTAGAACCCCAACGATAGTGGGCGAGAGCCTTTAAAAATATTAATTCGTTTGCGACATTTGGTAATAGTGTATTCAACATTGGTACTCCATCCACCACGGGTCTTTAAAAAGATACCCAAATACCGTACCTTTGTCACACAGAGAAGAGGATAACCTCTGATGGTTGGAGAAGGAAGTGGTGACTGGGACAGTTTACGCGTGAAATACAAGACGCGACTCATCCACAGAAAGATTGAAACCATGATAATCCAACCAAAGTGATAAAGAATCAAGGGCCATAGTCAGAGAAGTACAAGCATTGTCATAAGAGATACATTCAACCCAAAGCACAATGTCATCAGCATATTGAATAGAGCGAACGAGGGAGGCCAGATGAAATATAATGTTTTGGTATATAAGATAAATAGCAAGGGACTAAGGGTACTACTTTGAACCAAACCATGGGATACCTAACGAACAAAAACTGCTCCATCAGGTACTTTAGGCATATAAAGACGAATGCTAAACAAAGAATGGATACACCATATAAGGATATGTGGTAAACGTAATTTAAACATTTTATCATAAAGGAGTTTAAGATTAACATTATCAAAAACCGATTCTAAGTCTAAAAACACAATACCCAAGACATTCCGGTGAGCATAAGCATTCCGAATACGTGAAAACAGTACAGCAACAGCATCCAAGGTACTAATACCAGAACAAAAACCAAGTTGTTCTGGACGAAGTAAACAATGATATTCTAACCACCAATTAAGCCTGTGTTTTACCAATTTCTCAAAAAGTTTCGCAAACAAAAACGTAGTGCAATCGGACGATAAGACTCAGCTGATAGAGGAGATTTAATAGGTTTTTAAATCGGGACTATTTCAAAATCCCTCTACACATCAGGGATACATCCATAGCAGAACACTTTATCATAAAATTGAGCTAACCAAACGAGAGTGGAGCGAGGAAGGTGCTTAAGGAGACCATACGATATGTAATCCAAACCAGGGGTGGTATTACCTGTGGTGTACAAACAATTGCTTAATTCCTTCACTGTAAATGCCTGGTAACAAACCTGGTTATCACGTGAAGCCGCATGAGAAACAACTGAAGGAAAACAAAAGGTAGGAGCCTCCGAAACAGTATCAGGGGCAATGCGATCCATAAAAGCAGGAACAAGGTTGAGGGAAATATGCTGGGAATGCTGTCCCTCTTTATTAGCGCGAAAGGCTTTAAATTTACCCCATAATGTATGAGAGGGAGTAGTACGAGAAAGTGAAGCACAAAAATCATTCCAGCTAATCTTTTTACGTTCAGACCACAACTTGCGCGCCTCTGCTTGGCATTTCTTAAGATGTATAAAATTGGCCAATGTAGCCTGGCGTTTATATTGGTGAAGTGCATTCAAACGATGGTGATTAACCTCGTCACATTGTCCATCCCACCAATTGGACCCATGTTTCCGATCACCAATACGAAAAGGGCAAAAAGCATATAACTTTTAGCAGATTCCAAAAGAGACATATAGAAGACATCATAAACCATGTTTATATTAAAAGTAGTAACCTGGGGGAAATGGGTTGTTGCTTCCAACATTAAGGAAGAGAATTTGCACCAATCAGCCCGATGATATAGTAATCGGTATCGACGAAACGTAGGGGAAGGAGACTGAGGAGTTGGTGAAGAAGTGAGGATAATTGGAAAATGATCACCACCCCATGTATCATTATGTACAGACCAGATTAAGCAGCTAGAAAGGCTGACAGAAACGAAAGTTAAATCAATTGCAGTGGAGCGGATATGTGGAGGCCCGATCCATGTAGGTTGCGTACTGTTCGGTAAAGTAAAAGATGAAGTTAGTAAAAATTCTGTCAAATGTCGACCAGAAACATCCTCAAAGGGATTAATTACCCCATAGACGATGGTGGCAATTGAAATTGCCGCCTAAAATTACAGGATGTGGAAACTGGGGGAAAAAAAAGACGCCCAATCGCGTGCTTGACATTGAAACTTAGGATGGACATATATCGAGACTATAGTGATATTGAAGCAGCCGACTGTCGACCGAATCGCCACCGCATCAATGCCATGGAAACCGTCAGGATAAGTAATATTAAAAAGCTCACCAGCATATGTATTCCTTACATATATAGCCGTCCCTCTGTAATCCTTAGGGGAGACGAAAGACTGAAAGGATCTGATATTGAGAGGGGAGGTGCGTAGCATCCAGGTTTCAGACAGTAGAACATCTGTGTTATGAGCATCCAAATAATGAAGGAGAGGAAATCTATTGGACAGAAGAGATCTAGCGCTCCACTGTATGGTGAAAAAGCATGAAGGAAACATGTGAAGCAAAAAAGTGGTAAACAATAGCCGACACACATACCTTAAGAGGACACATCCATCGAAGGGCCATCAATCCCTACACGATTGCTCGTTGTTTGATGACTATCATTATAGGCTTGCCCAACTGATGATTTTCTCTTATTTGTAGTCTGTTCATCTACATCCATTGCTTACCTGCGGTCAATATTTATAGATCCCCAAAACTAATACGACCACATTGCCTTTCACAGCAATTCACAAGTCACTCATCACTCCACTACTACTCACAAACGTACGAACATACAGTACGTTTATTCCCTGACCTGCAACCAGAGTTCCGGACAGGTAACCTTTGGTTCGAAAAGTTGAGTTTGTGTATGGAATAAACCATGGAGGTAAGAGTAAAGTATAAACGCCGCCAAAGTGAGGTTTCACCGTATCTCGATACCGAGGTTTGTAATTCAAATACGCATCGAATCTTAGGTTTCGTGTGTGGCATATACAAAAAAATTTCTCATTCGTTAGTAAATATGGTATCAAATGTCGAACTAGGATATGTAGAAGTGGAAAAAAAAATTTTAATTGGATAAAAAGAATGAATGTAAATGCAGAGTTATTAAATAATTTTGCTGTATGTACGAAAATAACTAATACACAATAAATATGTTGCATCTTAAAAAAAAAAGTTACGAAATATAATTTTTTATGTAAATATCCAGTTTAGCGACTTTTCTGCAACACCCCCCCTTCCCCCAAATCCCTTCTTGACACGGTTATCCAAAAAAAAATTTGGTATATATCCATTCTACTGTCACTACGCAGTACATGAATATATTAGGGTCATTAATATATGACTAATTTGGTAATATGTGCCCACCTATCATAACAGAACCTAACCCCACAATAAGTGAATCACTATTTTACCTTTTTAAACTAACCTAGGATTGTAGGGTTTTAAACTAACCTAGGATTATAGGGTTTTAATCCTGCCTAGGATTGTAGGGTGTTAAACTAACCTAGGTTTGTAGGATTTTAAACTAACCTAGGTTTGTAGGGTTTTAAATAACCAAGGTTTGTCGGGTTTTAAACTAACCTCGTATTTTAAGGTTTTAAACTAACCTACTAACTTAGTCTATTCTAGGATGTTAGGGATTTAAAGGTACCATAAAACACACTGGAAGAATATTAATTAATTCACCTAAGTAGGTGGCGGGTCGTCGGCCAATTCAACCTTACCTCACTCGGCGAAGGACCATGATCTCCTAAAAGGCCACATAGGTGAATATTATGCACTGAAGCATTTGTTCATAGGTAAATATAATGCACAGAATCACTTGTTCTTGTTTTCTCTGTCCGATTGGGACGTCACAACTCACCCCGGCAACGACACAACGGCTACTGAACTGTTCAAAAATGTCCAGTAACATCACATGTGATGTGTCACCGTGATGTAACAATACCCACAAGCCAATAAGGTCATGGCAGGAATCATGACATCATCAAAAATCATGGTATCAGGCGTCAACAAGCGGCGGGCTGCTTGTACTTTTAACTATTTTTTACGTTCTACTTATTTTAACATTACGTCCTAAATATGAACAAGGTAAGCTACGCAGAGCCCAGTAATGCTACTTTTGTTGGTCTAGGACGTTTCCTTCAGAAAAGCCGCTAAACTGGATATTTACCAATTTTTTATTGTGCCTTTTTTTAAGCAATAGCTTTATTTCATTCGACTGGCGTAGCTTCACCGGCAAGGAAAACTGCAGGAAATCTGTTCATTTAACCGGCTATTTCGTCAGACTAGTTAACAGTAAGCTTTTGATTCAACCGGTGTAGTTAAACTGGTGTGATTTCGTGCAGAAAAATTTGCACCTGCTTCTGAGGAGGGGTAAATGGTGTAGTGTAATAAAATGTGAGCGAAATTGGTGTGTCTGCTGAATAGTTTGTTGTTTTGGATAAGGTTGTTTCAATTCTTCACGATATCAGTGAAAGAGCACTGGTATAAGATAATGACGAATATAAGTAATTTCAATTAACAGTAAGTGATCAAAAGTGGACATTCAGATATTTGCACATTGTGGTACGAAATGTAACCTCAACACTCCACAGTTTACACATATTCACCTAAGAAACGCGCAGCGAATTGTAAGCAAATTGAAATAATTTTAAGGTAAATAGCTTGCTTGTTTGGTGAGAAACCCATCTCTTTAATTGGACTACGAACTTCCACCATTGACCAGTTCGCATCACATGACTTTTTTTATTTTCGCTGTAAACAAATTTTCTGGATGACTAAACAAGGGTATATTAGATGTGTGTTTATACAGGGAAACCATTGTTGACGTTAGCATGGAATTTATAAAAATTTCAGAATAGATTAATTCAGGGGAATTGTTAGTAGTTTAGAAATAAATAAGTTTTAAGAATTAAATACGGTGGTGCTTGTCCTATTGGTTGGCCAGAAGCTGCAGGGCGAGGGAGTGGTTAGGCAAAATAAGGAAATTTAGAGTGTTAGAATAATGTAGGTTACCCAGCAGGTGCCAGTCATCGCCAGCTGATGATGATGGGATGGTGGATCTGAGACTGTGGTGGTTGATACCATGTTCATGTAGCAGATCACATGGATGTCTACTTTTCCCCAAGACATACTTGTGCTGCCTTGCAGGCCTATTACATACTGACCTGCACACCTTAATACTGCAATTCAATTACGTAACAAACTTATGTTTTTGTACTACCCTGATCAAGTGCATAGCGAAGTTGCAGGTTACTGGAGTCCTTTTCCCCTAAATGCACAAGGTAATACTGGTTAAATGCACACTGGTAGGTTGTACTCACACACACAGATATATATATATATACACACACAGTCGAATCACATTATTATGACCACCGGCTAGTAACTAGAGTAACCACACTTTGCAGTATGAACAGCAGTTAGACGAGTTGGCAGTGTCTCAGAAAGGTTTTGATATGTCTTCATGGGTATATGTAGCCATGCTCTCTGCAGTGAATTCCACAACTGTTGAAGGGTGCATGGCGGAGGAAACAGACAGCGAACATGACTATCAAGGTGGTCCCACAGATGTTCAATTGGATTGAGATCGGTACTCTTTGGGGACTAGGAAAGATCTTTGAAATCCTGACCATGCTCATCCAACCACATGTGAACACTTCTAGCCTTGTGGCACAGTACATGATCGTGCTGGAAGATCCCATCCTACCAAGGAAAGACCATTATCATATACAGGTTGACGTGATCGCCGAGGATATATTCATAACCAAATCGATTAAGAGTGCCTTCCAAATGGGATGATGGGACCTAGAAAAGACCACAAGAACATTCCATAGGCCATAATACTGCCCCCTCCCCAACCATGTGTTTGTCCAGCAATGGATGCAGTGTGTCGGTTCTCCAACGTTTCTAATTGGACACACTGATTTCCATCTGTTCTAAGCAGCTGAAAACTTGACTTATCGGAGAAGCCAATCAGCAGCGGTCCAGTCACCATACTGTCCAGCAAATTCCAGTCGTTTTCATTGGTACATTTGTGTTAGCTTGGGTGTGGTCACCCTCCGTCTACTCCGGAGCCCTATTCGCTGAACTGTTGTGGTAGACTCATGTCTGCATGCCTCCTGGTTCATTTTGACGGTGAGCTGTTCCACTGTATTCTGTCTGTTGGCCTTCACGCAGTGTCATTGACGTTCACCTCGGACATCAATGGTGCATGGAGCTCCTCAGTTTCGACGACTGTTATACCTAATGGTGCCATTCGTCCACTCACGTCACACCTTTAACACAGAGGCACGTGATCAGTTCACAAACGTCGCTGTTTCAGAAATGCCCCCACCCCCATCTCACGACTTGGCCGAAAGCCGATGATCATCCATTTTTGCAACTCGGTTAAATCGCTTCCCTTACCTATGACTTCAGGAAGCGCACTGTATACAACCAGCCTGTCCTTCGCATTTTATACCTGTTTCACCAGCCCACTTCTCTGGCCATACGTCATTGGCTATGTTCTGCAGATAACAATTCTATCACGTGGTCATAATAATGTGATTCGAGTGTATATATAAATAATTTTTTTACATTATATTCGCGCACACAAAATAACAAAGTGTGCCCTGCTTATAATTCCGCAAGGTAGTCGATGTGGTTAAATATACGGGTTCATGACCATGCATGCATAAATTTAAATGGTAAATTAAAGCTTCCCCAGACAGTTCAATTGCGGTGGAAGGTGAGGCGGCATCTTCGGGATTGAAATACGAAAGATTCTAGAAGTAGCATACTACTGAACATGAAGTAATTGTTACAAACATGTATACATGTTCAGAGCCAAGTTACAAGTGCCTGCCTCCACGAGGCTCTAGTTCTTACTGAATGTAGGGCAGTGGGGTACCGACTGCTTTGAAGTCGGCCATGTGCTAAAAGTATGTAAATCAGACAAATCATTCTTTTATTAGCAGCAAACATAATTTGTATGTACACTACAAATTACAAAATACAATATGACACAAAAAATCCTTGCGTAAAATTTAAAAACACGAAATGTGAAATATATAACAGAAATTTATTTCGTCAATTACTAAATTAATAAAACAATATAAAAAGTTATTAGTTTGCAATGAGCGCCCCTTCGCCCGAAATACACTTCATCATGTTCATTATTTAATTTTATTTATTATATTAATATCACACCCTGCAAAATCCTTGAGAAAGGTATCATACCTTCTGGATGCAGGAGAATTTTTCATACCTCCTTGGCTGAGTCTACTTACCGGTGGTGGAGGGATGTGCACGGACNACACTTCATCATGTTCATTATTTAATTTTATTTATTATATTAATATCACACCCTGCAAAATCCTTGAGAAAGGTATCATACCACTCCTTCTGGATGCAGGAGAATTTTTCATACCTCCTTGGCTGAGTCTACTTACCGGCGGTGGAGGGATGTGCACGGACACCGACACTGCCACCACTACACTGGTTCGCGGCACTCGCTGGACTATTCTNACACCGACACTGCCACCACTACACTGGTTCGCGGCACTCGCTGGACTATTCTGATCGTGCTGAAGTTCATGATGTAGTTGGTGCAGTTGGGGTCGCATGGCACGACAGACTGTTTATGGATAGACAGAATACCAACCTGCATCATAGATCGCATTTTATAGGAAATTTAGTCAGACAATAAAGAAAATGTTTTTGTTTAAAATTATAGAAGCTTCTTTTAATATATCTGTTGTCTTAAATGTGACTTTTCTTTCCTGTTAAAACATTTATTTGAAACGAGAATCTACCATGTGCTTGCATAGGAGACCTGGAAACGGTGTATTTAATGATCCCCTAACTACAGCTAGTCCAACTCTAGTTGGATATTATGAATACGATATGGTAAGTCCACTTCTATGTCTGGGTTAACCTCGGACCAACCCCGAGACAGATAATCTCTTGTTCTATAATTTCTTTAAAATTTTCCTTGTCTCCTCTTGATATGTCCACTGAGGAGAAGAGGTATTTTTATATTGTTTACATTTGAATTAATGGTAAGCAATGCTTCAAAATATATTTTGGTTTTTTTATTTATTATTTTATTGTAATTTTCCATGATCACCACTGTTAATTCAGGGAAATTGTACTCAATAATATTTTGGTGGTTTGTAACGCATATAAAACATTGTTCTGGATGGCATGGCTGAATATATATTATTAACTTTATTTCTTTCTTTAAAACTAAAAATATATTGTTATTTACTAATTTTTTTTTTAAATAAAGGTTTTTTTTACTTTTTAATTCTGTAGTTGCAGTAATCATACACTTCACATGTTGTAATTGACATTATTGTGCCGGAAATATATTTATTTTATATTATAAAAAAAAACAAACAGCCCTTCTTTTTCTTGTAAGCTTTTCGTTCTGCATTGAAATCTTTATCACAACGCCGCATGAGAGCAGCACCATGTATAAATCCATCTTCTAACGCATTTGTTAGGTTAAAAGTGACTAATATTGCTTATAAATGTTTGTGTGTTTTGATATAAAAAATTTTCTTCCTACCTACATTTTATATTTCGTTTTTATTTTCTTCGGAAGCTTTGTTATGAATAAAATACATATTAACCTATTGAGAAACTACTTGTGGCATCGCTCCGAACACAATGTACACCGAACCAATTTTTTTTGTGGTGAGGGTATTATTATCTTACTTTAATAACATCAGACACAGAACTTTAACATATATTTATAAAAACTAAAAAAAAATTACTTAAAAATAGCAAGGTTTAAAATGTTGTAATAATGAAAAAAATTAGAACTACTTTTAGTTGCGCAAGCATTCATGGCACCTGTTAAGAAAGCTTCGCCAGCGTTCCGCTAGCTGCCTTCTGTCACATTGCCGTTAGACACCAGAGAGAGAGGTTTTGTGGAGGAACCCATTAAGATGTCCGAACAGCCGGAAACCCAAGTACCTGAAGAAAAGGCGAAGGAGAAGCCAGAAGAAGCCACACCTGCTACGGAAGATGCAGAAGCGGCCGATAAAACTCCTGAACAACCCCCGAAAGAAATGCGTGCCGTAGTTTTAACGGGGTTCGGAGGTTTAAAGTCGGTAAAAATCCTTAAAAAGCCAGAACCAACGCTTGGAGAAGGTGAAGTTCTGATTCGCGTGAAAGCTTGGTGAGTAATTCTGTTAGTTGCATATTGTGGTATACTTACAACCTCTCAAATATGTTTCGTATTTTAATTTAAATTGCGTACAATGCCGAGAGTAATAATTTTTTTATTTTTACTGTAATTGGAGTATTTCCGTGGCATATTTTGGGTGTGCAAGTCTTTAGTCACTTAAGTACTTGATTATTTAGTCAAGTTAATAGATTTGTTAAATCTGGGCAAGACTATATGCACCAATAAAGATTGGCGTTGAATTTGTATGTATGATGGTTTAATGGGGCAATGATCAACAGGTGATATGACTTCGGATATTTTCGTAAAATTCAAGTTTGTGATAGCCAGGAACTTCTTTATTAGAGGTCCGTGCGCAGGATGTTAACTTGTGGGCGTGGCTTCGAGCACAGATCAATACTCGACACAAGGAAGGTCTGTACCGGCCTCTTAATGCCTAAGTACGTTGGATATAAATAATTTTGCCGTAGCGCACCACCACGTTCACATACGTTAAACGAATAAGAAATGTTAAAACAAATATTAGGGCTGCCACACATGCCCGTTTAGTCAACAACTTGGCCTTAATTATTCAACCCTGCCTGTGGCATTTTTCGGTGTAGTAATCTTGACGTGATCGCTGCGCTTCAGGNACTTGGCCTTAATTATTCAACCCTGCCTGTGGCATTTTTCGGTGTAGTAATCTTGACGTGATCGCTGCGCTTCAGGTGCAGTACTTTTGAGTGCCACTTTGGCTACAAACAAATTCATTAATTTTTAAATTATTTCTTTTGCAGTTTTATTGCATAGTCTTGAAACTGTGGCGTTTACCAACCGATTGCCAGTTTTTAATGGATTACGTGATTAAGTAAAATTGTGTTGCTCACAATTACTGAGCGTGTTTTAAGTAATGATAAAATAGCTTTGCATGATTAGGGTAATCGTTTTATTTGAGTTTCCCATTTTGTNCTGAGCGTGTTTTAAGTAATGATAAAATAGCTTTGCATGATTAGGGTAATCGTTTTATTTGAGTTTCCCATTTTGTAATAAAACTTTGTGGTATTTTGACCTCATTTGCGATGTCTACCGCTCGTTTAGTCATTGCGTGCCATATGGTGGGCAAACCGGTAGCCGGTTGTATAGTTTGTCGTAGAAATAAGGAAAGCAACCAAATTGCATTTGTTTTTTAAATTGTCCAGAATAGCTTTAATTGGCTTCTTGTTGGCCGAAAGTACAAACAAATGCAGATGAGTAATTTTGGTGAAATGTTCGTGTCCTTCCGCTAAGTGTGTCCCTTGCTGGTATCACTTGGAGCGACTGGGGCGTTGCGTGATAACTACGTAATAAATTAATTATATTTTAAGCGCTCTTTTTTCCAGAAAAAAGTTCCACGCTGTTTCCGTTAGGACAAATTTAAAACTGTCTCCTAAGAACTTGTTACGGGGAAACAGTTTGCCCGCGCAGTGATTTTAATCTTTGCCCAAATGTCATGACAATATCGTAATTTAGTTTCATGCATTCAGCGCTTGATGCGTAAGCTGCCTTACATATCGACGGTGGAAAGGAAGTACTCACAAATTACCAAGCGACATGTAGTCAACTTTACAAGAGCCAATTTAGAATTATAATAAGACAATAATTTATATAAAATCTCATTTATTATATTGGCGTGATTCCTACTTACTGTGAAAGCTGTTTAGTACCCCCTTTATTAAATGCCACATATTCTCATTTCGCTTGCTATTTAAGAAGTTAGTGTCTAGTAATATTTTAATCAAAAATCACAAAAAATGGAAAAAATGACTAATCGACAAGCTACTCTTACTATCAGAAATCCTTTTGTCAGGGTATATCTATAAACATGTCTGAAACTCACACGAAAAAAGGCCTAAACAATAGAAACTCATTCCTATGATCAGGGTAACTTTGCTTAACGTTTCATGATTAAATAGTGTCCATCTGGGACTTCATAACCAAGGTATGAATTATAGTTAGGTCTAGACCTAAATTATTCATACCTTTGTTTAAAACAGAGATACCAAAAGCTCCTCACTCAAAGTATTTTTAACCATCCAATTGTTTATTTAAAATTAACAATTTAGTCTTAGCTTCTATCATCTTGGCAAAATAAAGATAGGTTATAATAAATTAAAAAATACCTATTACCCACCTAAATAAATAATGCACTTTGAATTTGTACTTAAGTTAGAGTAATGACGTTTTTATAAATCTACAGTTTTATAAAGATGTAAGATACGACTAACAGTAACTATAACAAAGTAAACTTTAGAATAATTTAAAAATAATATTTTTCTTGGCAAATGTAAAGTTACCAAAATTAAAACAATTTTTGGCCTGCTTTGCAATTATTACGCAGTTATAACAACTATGACTCGTAAGAAATAGTTATAAAATATTGACACAATGTTATACTAATGACTCTAAACTAATAATTAATACTCATTAACAAACAAACCTAAAATATAGTTAAAGAAAAATAGCACTTTAAATAAATTAAAATATTTGCCAGATATCTTATCGAAGCGGTAAACCAGCGGGACGCGTGTGTTGACTAAACGTCATTTCGTCGCACAATGATAGTTTTTTTTTGTTCCAAACGGCCACTCCAAGACCACTTTGCGGCATGGTCAAACGACAATGCAAAATACTCGCGGGTGGCTCAACATCCGTTTTAATTAACATTTCTTCCCGCAAAAGATATTTAAGCGCCACACAATATAGAAAACGGCAGGTTATATTTTCCTAAGCGACAAATGTAATAGCTTTTAAATGAAGGAAAAAAATTACTCAACGATAGGTTTTCGTAAATGATACCTCGTATAAATTATCTAAATGCGCAATGGCAAATATTTGAGGTAAGGTAAAAAGGCTGAAGTCGGAAAAAGAATCTATTTTCGAGGGGGTAAATTTAACGAAATTATTATTTTTACGTAGATCAGGAAAAAAAATAAAAATACTAAAAGCCAAAATAGTTTAAATGAAAAACATGTAAAATTTACTAAGTACGAAAATAGTTTAGAAAAACGTCCAAAACGTAATAATAAAAAAATTATCAACATTTTTGTTGCTTGGTCCCAGAATACTGTAAATAAACAAAATGCTAAATATCTAAGTGACAGCAGAAACTATCACAGAAGCTTGAGAGTAGGACTCTACGCAGAATTTTTTATTTATTCCAGTGATATATATCTCAATATCGGCCAAATTGTAGCGTGGTATTTTTTTCCTTTCCACCGTTGATATAGTGATTATATTGCGGGGCTTTATTTTTAACTAGTAAAATAACCCGCGATTTGGCTATAGCCCGGTGGCGAGCTCTCTCACCTCCTTCCCTCTCCCCAATTCTTAACTTCCCCTTTAGCCGTCTTCTTGATTTTACCAACCCTTCTGATACCAGTTCCTTCCGCAGCACATACCACTCCCTCGCAGACGTAAGACTGCCTACCCCGCTCATTCTCCTCCATATCATCTGAATCTTTTCATTTTTCTCTCCCTTTAAACGCCCCCTTAGTTAACTGGCAGCTTAACCTGCCCCACCCTCCCTTTACATTCACATTCCTGTAAGTCTACCAGCATTTCAACTTCTCCCCCCCCCCTGCTCTTTATTGCGCTCCATCCCATATATTTCATCACTGATGACCTACAGTTCCCTTAATCCTAATAATCCTGCCCCTGTTTTCTCCGCTTACCCTTTACCCATCTTGCTGTCCTTGGTACTTTCTCCAGCTCACGCACCTCACCCACTTACGGGCCTCGTACTGCTGCTGTGTATTCCAACATCGGCACCTCACAGCTGAATCCCTTCAGCACCGTTCCCAACATATCCAAAACCCTTCTTCCTTTTGTAACCACTCTTTCTACCTATTTTTTTTTAAACCTGTTTCCTTAGACACTTATATTCTGCTGCTTCTATCTCTTGCCCCTCCCACCTGCACATGCCACTGCTGATCACCTTCCTTGTAAACTTAACGACCTTAGTTTTTCTTAGATTTATCTTAATTTTATTATCCATGGCCCACGACCCTATGCTGTCAATCTGCCTGAAAGTCCCCCCCCCCTTTTTTTTTCACACATCTGCATACAATACACAACCGTCCGCAAACAATCTTATTTTTCCTCTAATCCCCAAACCCGTCAATTACTGTTATGGTTAACAGCAAAGGGCCCCACACGCTTCCCTGCGGCACCCCTGATGTAACCTCTCCCGCCTTTGACATGGCCTTCTCCTTTCACACTCGGTATTCTCCTTGTGAGGAAATCCCAAATCCAGTCCTACCCATTTGTCCTGTATCAGCCCATCCACTTTCTTCGTAGAAGTCCCACGAGGCACCTTATCAAACACCGTCTTAGTCTATGAAGCAGGCATCCACCTGCTTTCCCTCAGCTGTCTGCACCAAATCTTCTAACAGCCCATCCAGCAGCATCTCGCAAGATTATTTATCTGAAACCATGCTGGGACTCCTGCAACAAATTCTTGTTCATGACATTTACCACATACCGAACCACAAGTTTCTCCATTAACTTTCCTGTACTCAATGCGACTCACCGGTATGCAGCTGCCAGGCCACCCACTATCCTCCCTCTGCTTGTACATTGAGACCACCAACTCCTCATTCCAACCTTGTTGGCATTTACCCTCTCCTAAGGACTTGCCAAACAACTCCAAATATATCGCGAACTCTCCCTCACCTAACTTAATGGCGGCATTCCCTATCCCGTCTGGTGCCTTATTACTCGTAAACCTGATTTCCATTGCTATCTCATGCTCCATCGTAAACTTACTGAACAACCCCCTCATCCTAAACTTACTGAATAACCCCCAATTCCCATTAGTAGCCCTATTCCAATCCTCTTTAGCCTTGAACATTGATAAGTACTGGAATTGCATCCACTGCTTTTTCTTAGTCATTTGTCGCAGTCAAGCCATTTCTATCTTTCATCAGAGGGATCCCTTCCTCTCCTCCCCTTACCTTAGATACCTAAACAATTTCCCCATATTCTTGCCTTTTCCTTCTTCCATCATGTTACCTGAAAATATATTCGCCTGCTTGATCTTACTTTCAATCTCTCATCTGTTTCGTCAATTCCCTAGCTCATGTAATCCCTTCGTTTCTCCACTTGGCCGAATGAGAAGCACCAAACATGACAGTCCTATGTCGTGCATAGAAGGCTGTACTAAATGCAGGGAAGGACGTTGGCATAGCATAAAAGTGTGGCTATTCAAAATTTGCGGATTTCAAGTGGGGTACTGGTGAAATATTTTGAATTAATGGGGCAAATGGCAATATTTAGTTGATGTCTGATTGGGTGTAAAATTTAGAGGGAGTTTTTTTTGTCGCAAAACCATGGAAGTCTGACTTCTATGGTCTCTAGGTAGAAGAGGTTCAGGTGGTTCTGTGTCCAAATTTGCACCTTCGCAAAACACTAGATTTTCACCATAGTACAAATATTACCAAATCAAAAGAAGGCTAATGATAGTACGCAATAGTCTTTCGGAACAAATCTTAATATTTCTCATAGGTCTGATGTGAAACACACTAGACCCGATGGGTTTAGTTAGTTGTGCAGTACTTTAAACTTATCGCCCAAATCAATACTTTATATAAGTTTTTTTTCCCAATATGTTAAATATGCCTAAAGCAGTTGGAGGAGGATTAAGACTTGCATTGGTTACAGAGCCAGCGTTTTTGAGACTCGCTTTTTCTTGTTATATTTTGAAATTTCCTCTCCAGATATATCTCTAAATCATAAGTTTTATTTCGTTAAAAGTTTGGCCTAATATTAAGGCAGTTGTCTTGACGACTTCCAAAAATTAGGAAGAAATCGTAGTATTTTTTCCCCCTCTGATGTAGCGGGTTTGTCTGCATGGGTGCGTTTTTGTGTTCACCCTAAAACCTAAAGAAATGGTGGGGATTGTTATGACCAGGAAAATCGTGGGTAAAAGTAACAAACTTAAAAATATCTATTAAAATGCCGAGGAAAAGCGAAATGTCTACCTGTAATTGTCGAGAATTACTATCAAAATAGCGAAGCCCTCTACTAGCTTAGCGCATACGCTTGGGAAGCAGAGTGGTGCAGATTTGTGGTAAAATGCACAGTCTCAATAAGGGTCTTAATTTTTACCCCGGAAGTTCCCCGATATCCACAGCCCTCTTCATGGAAGCCCTTTCGACTTAGAGCTGAAATAAAAAACTTTCCTATGTGGAAATAAATCTGCAAATTATACAGGACATAAAAATGTTCGAAATTTTCTACTATAAGAAGTCTTTAAACCAGAGAATTACCTGCGTGTTTTAGTTTTACGGAGAAGTAATGTTTAGCTACATGTACTAAAGAGTCTTCTGTATAATAACATTTCCTAAGAGATGTACAGATTAGGCATAGTTTGGCAAACAATCAGCATTGTTTTGATGGCGACAAGCTAATTTTTTCCTGTTGTATGAGCAGCATGTCAAAGGTCTGATAGTGTTAAAGCAAAATTATTCAATTATGCTGTATCACGAGTTGCTTTGAAGTTGGGGAAATTTAATTTTTATAAAATGCCATGTTGACTCTAATATAAGACCTGTTGGAGACGATTAGTTTAAAGGAAATGTTTAAACTTTGCTACAATCTTTGCCTCTTCTATTATTTGTTGTTGCGTTAAAATTTACAGTGCCTTTTCAAACCCAGACTTGTTCTGCTGGAACGTCGAATATTGATTTCTTATAGCTTTTGAGTGGTCTAAATTTCACTGTGATGCTAACACGCTGGTTTGACAAAGATAAGACCAGATACGGAATAAGTCTCCTCGCGAGGTGGTAAGGGAGGACCAGAGAATGGTCAAACGCGTTCTCTGGAAGCCCCTTACCGAACCACGCTCGATCAAAGAAAATTTCCAGTGATCCATTCTTGAATAGCTCGGGTAAACCCTTGAACAGCAACAGGGATGATTTTATTCAAAATGGTGACTGGTTTTTACATAACAGGAGAAACTCCTAAGAAAAAGGTGACAGTGGCACAGAACAGGCACGAAGACAAGATAAGAAGAGGAGAAAGAGCTGTGCATGGACTTACTCGTCAGAGTAGTCTCGGTGCGGGAGGACGGAGGGTATGCGGCCTTCGGGCCGTAAAAACACCTGTGAAGGTGTACGTGGTCTAGTACTTAATCATGTCTGACTGTTATCCTGTACTGCTGCACCGTCATGGTGTGATTCAGTTAAGTATCGGGCTGCGTAACTCGCAAATTTCAACTGAACAAATCTCAAATTAAATATTCTCCTGTTCATGCGGATTTCTGAGGTCTTCGTTCTTTTCTTGATTACACACCTCTACACTTCACTAGTAGTTGTAGATGCAGTGCAACATGGGCTTAGATAATTGGTTTTCATCTTTTCTGGCAAAAAATCTTATCCCCAGGACACTTGCGGAGACTCATAAACGTGCACACAGCGACTGTACAAAATGTCCTAACTACTATTACACCAGGTATTACTTGTCCAAACTTTTTCCTTTGGAAAGCACACCCCCGTGGTGAAAGTTACATCGCTAAAATTTCGGAACAGATTCCAACTAAGACTTGTGCATAGGCATTTTTTTCTGAGAAAACTGACATACATAATTTTGTCACTGAAAGACTTCATTACTCCTTGTGTATATATCGCCATTCCACTGTTCACAAAAATCCACGTAGCCCGGAAGTAATCTCTAGGCACCGTTCGAAAGCTTGCAAGCCTAGCAGCAATGTAAGCACCCGCATCGCAGTTAATGCGGGCGAACGTGACTCATGTAATAGCTGGGTTCGTGTTGCGATTGGGGGGTGGCTCGACTGAAGTCAGCAGTAAACATAAGTCTGTCAGCAGCGTATTTTGATTGGCTAGGATGGAAAACTTGATGCTGCATCCCATCTCAAAGTAAGACACTTCAATACTGTCTCAGAGATAAGCATCCACAAGAGATGCGTCCATATTGTACCAAGCGAGGTTGCACAGCGATACACCTTGGAATTAATTCTGGAGGAATTTGGTTCTAATCCTACTCCGGTCACCCTGGTTTGGGTTTTTCATAGGTTTTCCGGAATTAGTCCAGGTGAATGCTGATAGTCCTTACTACAGAATATGGCAGATTCATCCACGTGCCTGCTTTTCTGAGAAACTTGCACCTGGCTGTTGGCGAGACGCTAAACCATTCTTAGTGATATATATTAAGTTCTCCCCTCCCCTTAAATTTTACATGATAAACAAAGAATTATGTCTACACTATTAATGTCGGGTCATACTCAAAATCATAGCCCTCTTTAAAAACCAAATGATGCATTATAAACTTAAGTTTTACTGTAAAGGCTTGAGGTTAATTCCCCTTACCCTCCCATGTGGGGGCCACGTTGGCTGATCAGTTAGCCTGCTCGCCTCCCACAAAGGCTATCCGGGTTCAATCCCCGGCCGAGCCACTCCTGATTTTCGCATGTGGGAATCGTGCCGGGCGATGCCGTTGGTCGGCATGTTTTCTCGGGATCTAGTTTCCCCCGCCCCTTCATTCCAGCGCTGCTCCATGCTCACCTCGATGTTGAGTCGCCAAAATCTCTACTCTCCATTTCACTTCTCCCATGTAAGACGCAGCTTACAGCGATGCAGTGGTGATGTAAAACTGGTATAAAAAATGCATATCTGATAATACCGGTGGTTGCGACGGTCAAAGTTTTTCTTGGAGAGTGTAAATGTTAATCATTCATGCTCTGTGGGATACACAGTTCTCTCCTGGAGTTTTTCTTTCTAAATTGAAAAAATCCATATATATTTTTTTAATTCCAGTTATCAACGATGCATTAGTTTAATTAAACGTTTTATTACGAGAGAAGTTTGAATTAGTTTCATTTAATTTCTGTTCTGTCCAGATAAGAGTAAGAACTGTCATTATATATATATTTTTTTTTTTTTTCGTTTCTAGAATGTTAACATTGTGCTTATATACGAATTAATAGTGACGGGGCTTCTGAAAACTTTAATTTCAAGTTTAGCGGGAAAATACAAAAATGGTTAGAAAAAAATATCCCTAAGAAAGGCTTCGAAGAGACTCGTCTAACCACGAACAATCCATAGTAATTCACACACCACGTGTAACAACCTGCCTTCCCTATATTATTGCTAGTTTTATTCTCTGAAAGCACATGTGCTTGTATCTTCATGTGTGTAATAAATGGCGGAATTACGTTAAAGTTGACAGCTATGCACAGTAGCGCCGTGTAAAAGTTTTATGAACATCAGAATAAGCATTCGCATGTATGTGTGTTTAAATTTTAAGGTTTCACTTGGAGTAAACATAATAAATGTTCGTTAAATTAGGTGCATGACGGTGTAAATTTCTCTACACGATTGTAAAATGAAGAATGGTAGAACTAAGCTGACCTTAAGTGTCCCATTGCGAGCTAGCTCAAGTTGTCTGAGTTCGGGACGTACTAGTGTGTTATTACATAATGGCTGAGCGGAGCAAGACTGTGGTGCGTAAACATGAGGAA
>NQII01001749.1:366610-391892 GCA_002778355.1 Clitarchus hookeri | reverse complement strand
TACATAGCGCAGATCGTCACGTCCACGGCCGCCTCGTAGAGGTGCGGTGGGAGTGGGTCCACCCCCCCCTCACCCCCCCACCTTGTTGTCGCAAGCTCTGAGGACGTGAAGGGCTTTCGCGGTTTCAACTTAACGGACAAATCGGTTACGAGAAGAGCATTGCTTGTAGACGAGAGCACTCTGAAGTAGTCTGTTATGTTGCCTTGATCTTCCGACGCATCATTTTGTTAATAAGTTTATAGTAGTTTACTATTCTTTATTCTTTTGTTGAGACTAACGTCAACCTCGAAGTTCTGAATAATTCAAATAAATGTAATCGTTAAATTTACCCATACCTGCCAACTTCTCAAACTCCCTAAAATTAGTTTAATATATTAATTTGCTCGTAAATAAAGCATTGCATTTCAAAAATTAAATACTATTAAGATGTAAGTGGTAAAATTGTTCCTGCGAGATAAACATTGTTTAACTTTTTACGTCTAGACTTAGTCAGATTCTTTAAGGAATATAGGTCTTATTTGAATAAGAGCTAATAATAATTTCGTAATTATTTATAAGCAATTTAGTCTGTCAAAGCTTAATATTTTGACATTACTACGATCGATTTATATCTACAGCTAATGTTTATATAATCGCCCACCACCTAACAGAAATTAATACAACCAAAATAGTTCAAAATAGGTCTGTATAAACAGTTAATGAACACACATTAAATTACTATTTAGAAATGTATAATTAGTTGAATTTCGAGCGGCTATTTAATAGTCTCACTCGTCCCTTTAGTTCCATATTTCAGTCCAGATCTCTAGCCTTTCCTGAATATGCTGGGGCGCTCCCATACTCAGCTCTCGGCGGATATCTCGTCCTTCGCAGTACTCGCGCGCACTCGTTATAGCCGTCCCACACTCGCCTGCTGGTCTCGCCCTCGTTTTTTCGAAGTCCCTTTATGTCCTGATCTTCGCTAGTAGTAAAGGGCAGTTAAACAAAAATCAACCTTACCTGGACGAAATTGATAACAAAACGAAATTTTCCAGAAAGTGTCCGGCGGTCATGCAATGACATCCGGAAAATTCCCAGTTTCTCATTCCGGGAAAATCCGCCATCTTGAAAAAACTGTTTTCATATTGGATATTTTGTTATTTAATAACTTTAAAACTGAGAACCATAAACCCAAAACTGGTGTCACTGTTAGAATAAAAAATTATTTAGCATATAACTTAAATGTAATACTTTATACGTCTTAAATACATAGAAATAAAATCAGATTTTAAATCCCCCAAAATAAATTTCTGGTGCCCATTATATTGTAAGTGCCTTGACCTAAAACATTGTTCGCACCTCGCGACACGCCGAGGAAGGTGTTAGCTGGAAGGTTCTTGCACGTGCTCTCAAGTCGTAGACTCCTCAAGCAGGGTGGGGGCAGTGACGTCTGTTAAGGCCTGGCGACGTAGCGATGGCGGGGTCCGCCTGGCGAGTCGACCCCCGCTGCACTTACCAGGCTGGACGCGCAACACTGCTCGGCGCGGAGTTCCGCGCGTAGAAATTTAGTTAGCGGTAGATTGTAACAACATTCACTACTAGCGTAAATTTTTTTCTGCATAATTCGAAACTGTGAAAATTGAATTTAAACTTACTCAGATAATGTTTCCATGAGGTGCCTGTCTAAAAAAAGTGTAGACAAAAAACATGTCCATCGTAACACGGGCATAAAACGCGATATGTTCCGTACGAATTACGACAAAGCCGTAAAGTTGGCAGGTTAAACCCGGATGGACCTCTGGGACTTCCTTAAAGCTGATTTTTATTTAAAAGATAATGTTCTCTTCGTGACAATCTGAATTAAATGACCCCTAATGTTATTCTTGGGAAACTAAAATTTTTTTGTACCAAATGTAAGAGATTATATTTTGATCTATAAATGTAAATCTTAATTGTAAAAATTAAAATAAGGCGAGTAGTTAACCACGTTATACAAATAAAGAACTGGAAGTAGTATTAACCCATTATCAACCAAGAGGNGGGGGGGGGGGGGCTGACTCCCCTATTGGCAGGAAAGTGCAAGGGATTGGCGGACCGCGTTCTTTCCCCTACGTACATAATAGGCTCCTATGCGGGGCTTAATACCTACGTTGTTATCCAGACTAATTTGTGTGGGCTGTTTTGAAAGAGGGCGCCAGCTAGACGCATGCATGTCGTGTGGCTAAGTGGCCGGTGTCGCCGGCCGTGTGTGGGGCTGGCTGAGTCAGGGGGCGCCCCGCCCGGGCCCCGGGAAACACGCCTCTGTCTTCCAGCCACCCACCCACCTCTACGCGTGCGTGCAACACTGACTCAACAGACAGCGCGGTACACATTTTCGCTAGTCTTCACCATTGACTAGCGGATTTTTAATAGTACGATGAAATTGATCACTAACATAAAGCTAAATTTAGTTTTCAGATAAGTTGTTTTATTTATTAAAACGAATTACGGTTGTGCCGCCCAGTTTGCCTACCTCGGATATTGGATGGCCGCCCTTATTTTGAGCAGTTTTCTCCCAATTGAAGCGGGTTAAAAATGTTAAACATGACTTGTTTAGTTTTGGGCACTCTTAATAATCAGTATTGAAATTTTAGTAAATACGGTTACAAAATTATTTGCGATGTGAGGGTTTGCAACCTTTGCTTTGTTTCCGACTGGGGATGTTGTGTGCTCTTTCATAGGTTGACTTTAGTTTCCTGATATATTTTTTTTAATAAGATTTCTCAATCTTAGAGGGCGAATAACACTTGCCGACTTATTACACACACACACACACACACACACACACACACACANAATCTTAGAGGGCGAATAACACTTGCCGACTTATTACACACACACACACACACACACACACACACACACACACACATACACATACACATACACATACACACATACACATACACACACACATACATACACACACACACATACACACACACACACATACACACACACACACATACACATACATACACACATACATACATATACACATACACACACACACACACAGATATATATATTTCTACGTGATCTTTCATATAGAATCACCCCCTAACCAGTGTAACGGGAACTCGCTGTAAATCTGAATTGACCCTCATTCTTTATAGTACTTGCCTTGTTTATTTTTTAATTCCTTGTGTGAAATCTTGTATTTACAAATAGGTTCGTAGCTACTATTGGGTTAATTTTTTTATTTGCTGTATCCTGTGTTTTCAGAGTTAGCATAGCCATGCAATGGCGAAGGACAGTAGAAAATTTAATTTTGGAAAAGTGGAGTAGCAAGGCAATTGTGCTGCAAGATAGTGCTTATCAGAGAGGAAGTAAGATATTAAGTGACCTGCACACTCGAGGACATGGCGTCGCGCAACATGCAAGGCTTTCTATCCACTGGTTTGTAGGTCTGTCGGGTATAGTGCGCTTCCTAAAACAAGGGAAACCACCTTATGCTCATTCGTGAAAGAACGAACTTAAGGTTTACTGGGTCCGTACATAGTGTAGCCGATTAGCGAAAAATTGACAAATTTAAATTTCATCTCTTTCGCTGTTACTTTTATGAAGTTATGTTGGAGAAATTGTAACTGAAAGGTAATTACTTAATTCTTATGGACTGCAGTCTTAACACAAGGAAACTGATAAGGTAACTCTGGCAGATGCAACACGTAGCTAGGGGGCTCAATNTCTGGCAGATGCAACACGTAGCTAGGGGGCTCAATGGCCATAACTTTTAAATACTCAAGGCAGAAGAAAACTCAATGTTGTATTATGATAGGACACTGGTCAACAATAGTTTGTGTCTAATATCATAAAAGAGAATTACGGGAAATAGTCGTGCATCACAGACATGTTTCCCCAATAGTGCGGGGAAGACTCCACTCAATATGGGGCAAAAATGACACTATCTATAAACAATTTACTTTAAACATATGATAGTCACTACAGAAAACTGCTGCATTAACTTTTACAGTAAAGGTCTCTCACGGAAACAGGAAATGTTACGTAGGTCATAAAAACCAGAACATAAAGTAAAATTCCAGAAAATCTATTGCCTAACCTCTACCATTGTGCAACTGGCTCACATCAGTCTTAATGCTTTCATTTTCCGCATTTAAAACACTGAACACAGTTTTGCTTGAAACCTCTTTTGGCATAAAAGTAGCCATTGCCTTAAGTACAAAAATTATCGCCATAGTCTATTTCGCCATTTATTACAGTCGACCTCTTTTCGGAACATTACCAGCCCTGCGGTAGAGATGCCTTGTGCCTTCCTGTCAGTTCAATATTAACTTTTAAAATAGCTGCGGACATAGCCAGCTAATTTAGTAAGTGTTAAAAACCCACTATTCAAGCAGCAATTATTCTCGGCGAAACTGAGACATTTAACGGACAATTTTTGGTGTTGGTGGAAAACGAGCATCTTCTACTAGACGCTGCACATACTTCACTAAGGGTCTTTGGTGATATTTTACAATAACCTAGAACAAGTAATGTTATGATACACTCTAGCATTTGTGCGTAGAAAATAATTTATTAAGTTACCGGTAGGATCAGGTGCTCATTTAGTAGCATTTCCAGTTTAATTTTCTGTGGAAAACTGGGTATAACTTAGATTAATCTCATTGACAGTCTCCAATTTTTTCTGCAGGTCTTCGTAAGCAACAAGTTGGCTTAGCTCGGGCCAGGAAGCACGATTCATCGTCCCCTCGTAGACTGGGCATAGTTTGTTCGAAAAGATGATATAGTAATATCCTGGCTAAGAAAGACTACTGAACTCCAATAATGCCACAATTTATTTTTAAACTGTGGTCTTTGATGAAAGTAGTTATGCTGCAATCTTGTGTGCAAAATAGTTTATACACTGTAAATCAACAGTTTGGTGCTTGGAATGTAAGTTGTATAGGCCTTACGAAAGCATAGCTCCAAATTATAAAACTGGTACTCGGTAGGCAGTATCTTCGAATAATTAATTATGAATACCACAGACTTTAACAACTATGCATGGACCTCCTTGTGGCTGCTTCTAGACATGCAACATGCAGAGCTGCCCCTCCATGTGGCTGGCGTTCTGCGCATTATCAGAACCAAAAGCATCTCTGGTGTCTCTCCCCCCCCCCCNACCATGTTTACTTTATATATTATGCCATGCCCTGAACTCTCGTGTGGCGAAATTTTACACGCACTCCAAAATTATAGTTTCAGAATGTGTAGGTTGGCTTGCAAGGAAATATCACCACGCAGCCATTGGTTAGGGAGAAGAATCATATAACCAGACCTTAAAGAACAATTGGCAGGTGTTGCAAATTTTTTGAAATATAGTTTTAAAGAGTACGTCGTTGAATTAAAAATAGTAGTTCCATGTCTGAACACCTTTATAAAAAAATTTACTGAAGTGGCAACTGAATTTTTGCTTAAATGAATGTGAGTAGGCACAAGTGACATATTTTGATTGGTATTCACCTGATCACATGGATATAGGCTGTTCACGGTAAAGTGAGCATTTTTAAGGCCCTAGTTAATTTTCCTTTCAGCTAATTTTTTTAAAATCTTAACCACCTTATTAAATAAATATTGCAATGTAAGTGATAGTGTATTTTCCAACTCGCTCAGATATTAACGTCTAAGGTTAAAATAAAATATATTTATTCACTATGATTCCAAGTGATCGGGCTTTCAAAAGTGAATAGCCCATACAGACTAATCGTTCGCAAGGTTTTATACACATTGCTGTGAAAGGATACACAGTGGACTGAAAGACTACGTAAAGTCGAACTCTTAAGTTACTGTAGACCAGCTTTTACGTATTTTAGGTTGTTGCCTGGATTGGAACACACGCATTTAACAGTAATTCTTGGCAGTTAGATTCAGTGTGAATGCAGGTAAATACAAAGTTCGTGTGTTCATATAGTAATGGACATAAATATTCATACATTTCAGCAGGGAGGGAAGGGATACAAATTTCGGTGGTTAGAAAAACAGTTTGACAGATTAGTATTTATTAGTTAGTTTAATTANACACGCATTTAACAGTAATTCTTGGCAGTTAGATTCAGTGTGAATGCAGGTAAATACAAAGTTCGTGTGTTCATATAGTAATGGACATAAATATTCATACATTTCAGCAGGGAGGGAAGGGATACAAATTTCGGTGGTTAGAAAAACAGTTTGACAGATTAGTATTTATTAGTTAGTTTAATTATACGTCAACACACAAGAGAACGCTGCATGTAGAAAAACAGGTTAGTTTCTCAGTCAGTGGACTTACCAGGTACTTTAAGGGACGGTGGTCTTAAATAGGAGTTAATAATTCTTTTATTTATTTACACACACTACAATGAGAATACTCTACTTAATATCACAATAAATTATGCACTTTCTATTCACAATTATGCACATAATCGTAAATCACCTCACAGAAATTAATGAATCAAATAACTAAAATNTATGCACTTTCTATTCACAATTATGCACATAATCGTAAATCACCTCACAGAAATTAATGAATCAAATAACTAAAATCAGTCTCTATAAACTAAATCAAAACTTATAGAATTATTTTATAAATTTAATGTCCATATTTGACAGTTCCAATATTTACAATAAAATATAAATGTTAATTTCAGTCCCACCAGTCCGTAATGTTTAAGAGTTCTTATAGCACCCTCATGCACGGTAGCCTTCACTCGTGGTAACATTGCCATCGGACGTATCACTGTTCGTGCGCCAGTTAAGTATGACTAAATTTAAGAATGCTTTTGAAAATTCTCTTATTCTTCTACTACTTGCACAAGGAAACTGCAAATTTTCGGTATTCCCCGATGTATCCCTAACTCTTTAAATTCAGGGTTAATATTTGGAACTTCTTTCCCCTCCAACTTTACTGGGCGCAGGTCAGTGTGCCTGTTAAAATATACGCAGATAAGGGCAGTGACGTTTTCCAAAGGTCTATTTCAAAACTGCGGAGTCAACCGCGAACAGCCTATACTGACCGGACCCCGGAATTCGACGGGAATATAAGAGGCGGAACGTGACAGCTGAGTGGAAGGCGTAGAGCCACTCCCAGATATGAGAACTTATCCATCCTGCTAGTGAGCCTGGCGACACTGTATTGCCAGAGGGGGTTGAGGAAGTGTTCCGGATAATGGAAAGAGGGGGGGGGGTCAGAAACTTTTAAAGGCCGTAGGACAGTGTGCCGCGTCGGAGTACGAAGACAATGTCTGCGTAGGAAAAGTTGCCTTGGACGTGACAGCTTGCGTACCAAAGCTCCCAAATAGTCACCTAATCGCAGTTGGCTTATGAATAGAGTACCTTAGTTTTTTAAAAACCCAACGCTTCTGCTTCTTCCACCGCTTGTATTTCCTGCACATATTTAAAATATGGCAGTTTTGAAATAATTGCAAGTTTGGAACTGAGCTTCACTGAGCTTCATCCTTAACTCCCCCTCCCCTAATAATTTCTCAATCCTTCCTACTCCATCTCTGGATAAGCCGACTGCTTACTTTTTTTTTTAGAATCAAATTTAACATTTTGAATCTAAAGCAAGATGCGCCTCAAAGCATTTTAGCATCGGTTTGTGTAAAAGTTAAAATCGAAATAAACTTCTCATACCATTCTTCGTGGTTAAAGTATCGCCTTGGTTTCGTATTAAGACAAGGTTGTACACAATTTTCCGTAAAGTACGGTTAAACTAGGTCTCCACCTCCTCCCTCTCCCCAAAAACAGCATCTCAACATGAGCGGATGGTAATGAGATATAATCTTGTATATTTATGCTTTGTCATACAATAATTTGGCCAAAAGTTACTAACGGTAAAGTGAGCAATTTCGAAAGCCCTCTCATTTGGAATAATGTTCAATCTAATATATAAAATTCTCCTGTCACAGTGTTAGTCACTGAACTCCTCCGAAACGGCTGGACCGATTTTTATGAAATTTTTTATGTATACTCGGTAGGTCTGAGAATAGATTTATTTATATTTATTACACCACTAAGTAATAAGGGTGGCCACCCCCAAACAATTTTTTTTTATTGTTTGAACAAAATTTTTATTTTTTATTTTTTTATGATGTGGCATCAAAAAATACATACCCTCCTAAATTTTCACCCTTCTACCACCAACCCTTATTTTTTTATAGCGATATTAGTAATTTAATAAATTTTACCCTAGGTCGATAACTGATCAATTATCATCGATCATTTATCGATCTAGGTTACAATTTATTCCCACCAGGTGTCTCCCAGTGACACAGCAAAACAACGTTTGCCGGGTCAGCTAGTAAATATATATTATTTTAGCCTTGGACGTAAACTTCAGTGCGATGGAATATTTACGGTGTGTTTACTATTTACATGGCAATATTTATTTTAAAATGTGGTTAAAAGAAATGGCTGAAAGGAAAAAGTAATTAGAGCCTCAAAAGTGCTCACTTTACCGTGAACAGCCTATATCAACATTGTAGATTGCCTTAAGTGCTTTGTGGGAGCAGAGTTCAGTGTTATTTTATAAGAATGATTTTATTATCACTAGTTTCTGAAGGCTTTAAAGAAATTGGTTTAGTAACCAGAAAAACATTTTTTTTTTAAACTTCTAATAACTCTTATGTTTGTAGACCAGGTGAAATATCGTTACTAAGCGAGAAATATGCATTAACTTGGAATTTAGTAAAAGGATTAAGTTATATGCTTCAAAATATACTGTTACGAGCAGACTCCCGCACTGGCACGGGCGATGCGTAAACTGTTAGGCACGGACACTGCTCTTTGGGCGAGTTGGGGGAGATGACCCTCCTCGACCGTCCCCTCCTCCAGCCACATCCGCTTCCGGTTCCGTCGCTGGGCGGCAGGGAACGATTGACAGCTGACCTGGCTGGCATCACTCCCTCCTCGCCCCTGCCGGGTAAGCAGACGACTTGGGAGGATGAGCAAGAATATTCTGGGAACTGACCATCGGCGCGAAGCGCCATTTGGAGAAATTTCTCCGCTGTGGCGGACTACGCTAAATACCACAGCAGCTGGAGGGTGGGCATTCTTTGTGGCCACCATTTGGCTTAAGTTCTGTTATCGGGCGAAGTATTGTGCAGCGAGGAACATAGGCGAAGAAGACTGATTAAGTGTTTGGTGTAAAGTGGTGTGGACGGGCAACTGCATGGGGGCGGGGCGCTCGGAGATCTCTAAAACATTCCGGACTACATACTAGAATCTGGACTGAACTAAGGTGGGACTGTGAACATGTCATACGGACTTAATCTCTAAATAGTATAAAACAAAGTCGCTTATCCGCGTCTGTCTGTGTATTCGCTTAGTACTTCTAAACTACTTGAATCTTGATGCGGTTTTCAACATCTTTTATAAATTTCTTGAGGAAGGTTTTAGTGTATAATTCATTTATATTAAATGTAAGGATAATAGAGAAATGTCGAACCGTTTGTAATAGTCGTAAAACCCCGCTTTTAGGGCGCTTACATGGCTTGCGCTAACTAAACCATAAGATATACATGAAATTAATGTACTACAAAATTGTAGCTCTCAAAAAGGTGCACAGAAAAGTCCGCGATAGCATATGTTTAGCTTTTAAGGATAGCCCACAGTAACCATTCTTGTCTTTCAAAGTATCGCTGTAAAAACTAAATTGTTACCGGACGAAGCCGGGACGGTTCGCTAGTTAGGTGAAAGTATTTAAACTGTTATATGGACATAAAATTTATAAAATAAAAGGTTGTGATACTGTTGGAACTGATTTTAGTTATTTCGTTACATTAATTTCTTTGAGGTGATTGTAAATTGTATTTTATTGAATTTATAAAATTTATTAATTGTACATAGCAATTAATAGCAATCTATTGTGAGATATTGAGTCGAGAGTATTTTTGTAGTTATTGTAAATAAATTAAGAAATTATAATTAAATATTTTAAGACCTCCACCCTTAAAAAAAACATGGTTGAGCCCACTGACTGTGAGGAATTGTAACGATACGTTTAAAAAATCCGAAACAATTATTGTGGTAAAGAGGAATCTGTCAATTAGGCCAGTTTTACAGGATGCATAATGTCCTGACTTCTGTTATATTGAAGGGTTCAACAGTATGCATGCTGCTTTATAACCGAGGAAAAAGAGCGCATGTCGGCTTTAATATTAAAAACATCCAAACCAGTCCTACTTGAAACTGAAACTATCAGTTTGACTCTCCCCAAAATTTTCTAGTCTTTAATTATTTTACGACGGATGTTTATTTCAGAGTACTACTTTTTTACAGAAAATTATTAGCGAGGCACATCTATCCCGTAATACACCTATCCCGTAATACACGTATCCCGTAGTACACGTATCCCGTAATACACGTATCCCGTAAGATAACTGTTCATGCTATTAGCACAACTCAAATTTACTATTAATATAATAACCATTCGGCGTGGGTACATGCTCTTACAGTCGGCAAACCAAAATTGCAAGATGACAGCATTGAAAGGTTTCTGTTAACGTTAAGATAATTAGTTTGAAAATTTACGATCCGTCTATTTAGCTGTGAAATTTGGCACGAAATTATTTTATATACAGCAATTACACTAACCTCAAATTAAAAATATATATATCTCTTAGGGGTGGGGATCTGAACACTAAATGAAAGTGATTTAGAATCTAATTTTTTATCTTTGAGCAAAACTTCTCAAAACGGCAAGGGGCGTGGGAGATACTTCATAAGTCTGATTGTAATGGGTCATTCCTGAACATGGCTGTAGATAAGTAGTAATAGGATTGGGGTATAATTGTAGTTAGAATTGTAGTTCAAATTTGTACATGCTCGTACGGAGTAGTGAAATCTCGTAAATGATAAAAAATATTGTAATACTAATGTTTTTAAAGGTTTTTATGTTGGAAAAGAATATTAGTTTATAAGAGGTACATGGTTTTTGCATAAATACTTGTCGAAATCTCTTTTTACCGTTTTAGAAATATACAAATAATAAAGACAAGCTCGTGTACATAAATGACACTTCGCACTGAAAGATGCCAAGTGCTAGTTCAAAATTCTTTAAAATATGGAAAACGTTTTTGTAATATCAAAAAATTGTTGAAAATAAAGTAATGCAGTGAAATTTTTTTTCAGCTGCCCCATAAATTTTGTCAAGCACACCTTAAAATTAATTATGACAAGGGCTTTGTTGCCTTTGTTAAATCTTCTGCGAATAGTTTAATTTTATTTGTACATTACAAAAACCGTAAAATTGACTTTAATATGTCATTTTGTAAACCCTTGATACTTAAAACAATTTTATCTCGGGGAAATGTAGTCGTAGATAACTTCTAAAAGTATAACAGTATGTGGTACAAATATAAAATAACAGATTGTCATGGCCAACGCCTTTAACGCGCTGCGTTCGTGAAACGTCTAGTTGTGGTTAGAGCCAATGGTAAAGGTGCTCGTGGCTTGTGAAAGGGTGGTGCCGGTACAGTTGTAGAGGGCGCAGACAGCAGAGGAAGTGGTGTCGATGGCGGGTGAGTCGGGGGCGACGTATGAGGAACAGGAGGGGGAGGGGGCGGCGGCGCCGTGTCGTTGCCCCCGGGCGCCGCCCCGTCTCGCGCCGCCGGTCGATACGGCGCCGTAGTGGCGGTGCGTGCCGCCCCCAGCCATCCATAGCGCCCTGTCTGACGCCCCGCCTCCCCCCTCGAGGCCCACTGCCTACACTACAATACACGCAAGGCGACGGCGGCAACCGTGTTTCCCCTCGCTACATACGTGACGTGGGACGTGTTCCGTTGGCTGCCAGTAAACTCGTGCGCTCGTTTTCATTTTATTAAATACATTCTTTAGCGCACAAGGCAATGGAACCACAGCAGTGAACTTATTGTCCCACGTTGATTGGAAATAAACATGGGAGGCTGCACAACATGTAAAACTTCGCGCACTCTAACCTTGCTATAGTGTGTTCGTGGTTTCTCCTAACTTTTGAATCAAACCGTTGAAATATCACCTCACGTACGACATGTTAGGTTGTTTCATACGCGTCTCATATCATAAGCGTTTTTCACTTTTATCATGAGTATTTTATTTTTGGTTATAAACTGTTTTATTTATAATCTGTGCGAATATACAGAAAATAGGTTTGATGGTAATGCCTAGTAAGGAATAATTATCGTGCAAAATATTAAACTGAGTGCGTAAGAATGCGATGAGTCGTCCTTGCGGTGTAAATTGTCTAGACATGGTTAAACTTTGTTTGGATGAGCTGGAGGAATAACCTGAAAGCGGAACTTGAGCAAGGCTTAAGAAAAGTTGGAAGTAACCGTGAATTGACTATGCAGACCACATGCAGTTGATGAGAGAGATTGGCCGAGAGTAATGATGTACGATGTGCACACGGTTATAGACAGGTAACTAAACTACTTGTTTGCGCATTGCAGGGGCACCGGAATACGACCTTGTACAGTGGTGGTCAGACGCCCGCTTCCCACAACGGTAAACATTATTAGATTCCTGTCTAATATTTTTATATGAAAGACTCGTGGCAGAAGTTGCCGTTGGACGCTGGGATTTCCTGATGAAATTAGGGAAACCAAATTCTCGAAATAACTTAGTTTAAATAATTGTTAACCTCATTTTTAAATAATTAGTTACTTAGCTGAATAAAATGTGTGTATTATTTGTAGATCTTGTGTATTGTTACAAGAATGCCTGAGGGGCGTATCAGAGTTCGTGAGTGATGGAGGTCTGAATAAAAATAAAATAACTAAATTCAATAATTGTTTTTATTCTCAATGCTACAAATCGTTAAACATCTATTTACCAGCCTCCTATTAACTAGATTCTTATTGAGCGCAATATTTAATTACTATTTCAATTAGTCATTATCACAGTCTTTACTCTTGGTAATGTCCCTTAAATTGCTCCAATTATTTCCACAAGTTAAGTTAAAACTGTGTTTCAGTTTTCCCGAATGTCTTCTCACGCATCCAGTCCACAGTCCCGCAGATCAGTCCAACCCTTCACTACACACAAGCTCGCCGACGCACTCTCGCAGATCACTGCAGTCGTCCCTCGCCGCTCCGGAATAGTCCAACTGTAGCTTAAGGTCGCACGAGCTGCCAAACTCTCTGCTCTTAATCGCTCTTCAGAGACCCGCACTTGGTATTTATACTCTAGGAAGGTGCCGTCTAGGAAGTTCTCGGCAATAAAGTTCTGGGAGAGGTAATGGCGATGACTACATTCCTGCGTGATAAATAGAGAAGTGAGCTCAGGGTCGGCGAGGCGCGAGCTGCGATAAGTTTATAGGAGTGTGCGGCGGCGTCCTTTATGATAGGCCGCTCGCTTCGTCTGTTAGAAACTTTACTTCGAGCTCTCAGAGCCTTCCCACGTGAAGGAAACATCGGGCAGCGACATGCAACACTAAGTTTATTTGTGCAACATTAGTGGAAAGTGCCACTGACTAGCCACTCGACGCGTGTATGCATTTGTGGTCTGCGGTATGTGTTAGAACGGAGGGTAAGCGACCTCACCGCCTTCTTGCCGCTAGCCGGCCAGCATTGCAGAGCCACTCCTTCCTCTGCTCTGGACGGCATTATTCGCAGAGGGAGAGTTGAAATGAAAGTTAAGGAAATTCGGAAGCGTCGGAATAAACATAAGAGCTGAAGATGTGTTTCGGAGTAAACTCGCTTGCTGTGAGATGACGAAGGTGTTCGTTACGGGAAGATAAAACTTCCAATCTCTGCACGAACATCAGCTCGCAATTATCTGCAGTTATTTCGTAAATATGTAAAAGTTGCTCTGTAGTCGCAAGACCGAACACGTGAAACTTTAAATATAAATATGAATCAACAGCAGACGTTTACTTCTTGGGCAGAGATATCTCGTCTTGTTATTAAAGTGGCAAGTGAAATTATGTTCTTGCTTTGCTGACGCACTTTCCATTTTTTTTTTATCTGTTTCAAAACAAAACTGATGGCTGTATCCAACTTATGGCTGTATCCAACTGATTTTAGTAAAGACATTAGAATAGTATTTTGTAAGTGATTTTGTATAATTTGTTGAAATGACGTTAACAAAACTGTATACTTCCGAACTTAAAACTTATATACGAAGTTAATCCCTTTCAAATGAACTTGCAAACCAGTATGGTAAAAAAGTGGATTTACTATCTTGTCGGTACCAAAATGTTAAATGAAAAGATAAGAATGATGAGGATAAAGGTCAGGAGTAAACATGGTGAAAGTTTTTATTTAGTGGCAGCAGTGACTTTGCTTTTGCACACGAACGTTTTCTTTTTTATACACTAAAAGTATGTATTAAACAAAATAGTATCGCGAAAGAATTGAATGTGTAACGTGACAAAAGGAAAGGCAACACATGTGTTAAGACATCGCCTTCCTATTTGGACCGAACATACAGTAGGTTCTTAATAAGGATAATTGCCTTACTTTTGTAGCTAACTATCATGCCTGGTACTTACTTTTAAAGTGATGGTTATTACATTTTTTGGGTGCTACATAGTTTGTCAGGGACGATTTAACAATGAAGATGGTTCGCTAGGACGAGTTATACCAGAAACTCGCCGCGATATTCCCATACATACTGGGAAGATCATAGAGGTTCGCAATGAGTGGCAAGCGCGGGCTTATATTCGTCTCTTAAATACTCTGCAGATATATACAAAAATTTCAAACAATGTTTTGATAAATTTTTAAAAAGTTTGTTATTCAAAGAAAAACCCAATGTCAGTGTAGAAAAGTTTCCACTTTGAAGAAACCGTACTGGCTGCATACAGTACTAATAAATTTAATTATTGTTTATGTGAATTACTTTATTGTAGATGTAAACTTTTCTGATGTCAGAATTTCTCAAATAAACTGTCAGCAAATGTCAATTAAGTTTCAATAAATGTATTTCATATTTTCGTTTATAATCACAGATAAAATACTATATATCGTCAGATTTGTGGTTTCTGACATTGTACACATNCAGAGTCCGCGCCTCACGCGGTAGTCGGCGCGTAACACTTATTTTGCAAATTTCCAAAATATTTTACTTGTTTTAACTGTAAATGCACGTGAAACCTTTTGTTATAGTAACGGCTAAAACATTCGCAATATATCTGAACAAAAAATACAAACGCAAACATACAAACTTATTAAATTTTTACCAGATTTTCAAAACTTCGGCAGTGTTCGAACTGTTCAGTTCGTGGAGTGGAGAGATTTGGACAACTCTTAACACAGTCTTGAGAGCCGATGAGTGCGAAGTGAGGCGAGCATGGAGCGGTGTCGAAATGCAAGGGCGGGGAGAACTGGAGATCCTCGAGAAAACCCGCCGACCAGCGGCATCGTCCGGCACTATTTCCGCGTGCGAAAATAGTGACCCCGACGGGAATCGAACAAGATTCGCCTTGGTGGGAGGCGAGTAGTCTGACCACTACACAACCGCGGCCCCTCTGTTTAGCTCTTAATTTGGGATTCAGCAAGTTTCTGTCCGTATTCGGTCAGTAGTTTATTTAGCATTCGTAAAAACGCACGAAATGTTAATATTTATAAAACAAAATAATATTTGAGGAAATATAATGTTTAAAAGTAAACTTCAATTGTTCAAATCATTTCTGAATTTAATAGAAAGTAGTATATTTAAAAAATTAATTTTTATAACTAGTATTTTGCAAGAAAATTAACATAAGTACGTAGCGTAGCCTTATGTACATAAAATACACACACTCGCACATTAAGAGTTTTCTTACACTCGTGGGCTTCTTCAGGTTGGATTAAAATTGGTTTGTCAAATATTTACATTGAGGGATCTGAGTGTATAAGAAATGGCAAACAATTTTCTTTGGTTTGTGTCCATTTAAAGAACACTAGTTGTAACGAATAGTTCACAGGCAAGAAAACCCAAGCGGACAGGGCAGATCGCAGTGTAGGTAACTGTACTAATTTTAGGAATGCACAGACTTAAAGCGCGCACCCCCTGCCTGTTTGAGATGGTACTTCAGTATTGTGAAGCGAAAAGTAACTTATTTCTTGGTCGTTACAATTGAGTATCATAACATGTAGCGACTCCACAAAGTCACTTTAAAGTAACTTGTTACCGAGAAGCGCGTTACTTTGAAGTTACTACAAACACTGATCTGGACAATGAAAAATAAGAGCTACCATTTTATATGTTGTACGTTGCAACACTACCTTAACCACTAATCTGTATACTGTTAACAAGTAACTTTCAAACAGAAAATTTCTTTTGTCTTCCTAATGCTGCTTTTATCGCAACTTCGAGCAAGTTTCTTGAGCAACTGTTAAGTAAATGGCACTGTTCAAACAAGAGTTTGTTACACAACCTTTCCCTCTTAGTGTATAATGTAATATTCGTACAGCGCTATCCGATAAGAGATTAGTGTGTTTGATAACTTACTGTGGACAAGATGGGTTTGCCAATTGCTGCTTCGTCACAGGAAACTTCAAGCTTGCCTGCTTATGATGCATCAAGCCTTGCGACGAGAAAACGTTCTAAATTACAAGATTACCTATTAGGAGAATTTACTAATATCCTCTTAAGCTTACGTCCATACTTAATTTCCATAAAATATGCACGAAACTCGCCAATACGATTTACTTTCCGAGCTTAGCATAAACCACCTTCGGCTAAAATAAACTTTTAAAACTGCATCGGCCGACGAAACAAACCCCGTCCTTGAGTAGGGTTCGGTACTTAATTGTTTTATTAGTTAAATGTACTGAATATGGACACCTACTGAATGTCTCGCATGATCGCGCTGCTCTGCCATAACAGTTCGGTACACTATGTACCATGTGTTCGTGTATGAGGTGTTAAGGTTTCTGCAGAAAAGAGGCGAGTTGTGCGTACAGCATGTATCGTGGCAGTATTTTCATCACTTAATTTCCAGATTGTCCCGTTTTAAATTTATCAGGATGAGATTCAGTTCGTTTGTCCACATGAACTAGATTATGCTGTGTTAAAATCTGATAATTTTGAGGTGTAAAGATTTTATGAATTAATTTTTGCCGTTAATGCAAGACACATTGACGTACTGGTTTCTATACAAAGGAGAATATAAAACCAGTTCCAATTTTCCGAATCTTGCATATTGTTTCTGTGAATCTAGTAAGATTTCTGGAAGAAGCTACACCGTGCACTCTAAAAACGTTTCTGATTTTGAGAAAAATCGTTGGAAACCCAGTTTCCAAGAAAATCGTTTGTAAAACTAGAAACTGTTTTCTTGTAAAATCTGTAAAACATGTAATTTGTAATATTACAAATGATAGCCTTGTATTACAACTTAAATGATTCAGACTTGTACATAANGAATCTTGCATATTGTTTCTGTGAATCTAGTAAGATTTCTGGAAGAAGCTACACCGTGCACTCTAAAAACGTTTCTGCTTTTGAGAAAAATCGTTGGAAACCCAGTTTCCAAGAAAATCGTTTGTAAAACTAGAAACTGTTTTCTTGTAAAATCTGTAAAACATGTAATTTGTAATATTACAAATGATAGCCTTGTATTACAACTTAAATGATTAAGACTTGTACATATTTTTTTTTCTTGTAGAAAAATAAAATAATTAAGATAATAACTAACAAAATACTTAATAATATAATTTACAAACCAAAAATACTTGGCCAGCACAGGGATTAGAACTCACCCCTAACATTACACCAACTCGACTTACGAATTTCATAACTTTTTTTTATAGTAAATATAACTAGTACCTATAAAATATTAACGAAGTTATTTTTATTAAGAATGCATTTATTTCATTTGAAGAGATCTGTGTAGCTAGTAAACATTAATAGTTCATGAGTAATACGGTTGCGTTTTATTGAAATTTTAGTTTAATTATGGTTATTTGAGTTGATTTGTGTTTTACGTTATTCAAACTTGCACTAAATTTCTTTTTGGAAGCATCTACACTTTAAATCACTCGATTGATTTCAAAATTGTTTATTAACCAATAAAGACCCTTTACAAAATATAATAGCAGGAGTAGAAGACATTCATGCATGCCAGCGCCAAATAGTGCTTATGCAGAAGAGGACAGAATAGAAACAGCATAGGAAAACTGTAAAAGAATTAACCAAGGATTAGTATAACAGCGGGGGAAACTCGCCAAAACCCCCAACTTTAAATCACTTTAGTTTTTGCACAAACATCCATTTTGCTGAAGCCCATGGATACGGGTTAGCTTAGTACAAACATTTCTTGAAGTCTACTACAAACACTGCCCTTGTAGTTATGCAAACGAGTAGTTTGAGCAATCTTTGTACTGTTAAAAGCATTTGTAAAATAACTATTTCTCAGTAAAAATTTCCAAAACATTTTAGTGGGAGTCTGTTACAGAAAATTGATACTTTGAACGTAGGGTGCGCACCCACTGCTGGTTCAGTGTCGCAAACCTCTGAGATGTTCGGTTCTGTGCCAGGCAGTGGCGTACGCAGGAACATTTTTCGGAGAGAGCTATTAAATGCAGGGGACTTTTTTTTTTGTAGGTGAGGAGTACTATAAATATTAGAATAGCAATGCATAAAGTGGAGATTCGGGGGTTTCTCCCCTTTCCACCCAGAAAATTTGACATGAAAAGTACAATTTTGTAGTAATCTCATTTGATGACAATCATTTGCGTCCCATTAATACTACTTAAATTTTATTGCATACTTAAATATTTTATTTAGTTGACACATAATTTAAATCATCAAAGTTAAAGTTCAATCTTTAAAGATTGATAAATGTTTGTTACATTAACACGATAAATAAAACATTGGAATGAAATGCAAATACACGAGCCGGTGCACAGAATCAACATGCTAGTATGAAATATTTATCTTCTGTTGATGTGGAGATAGAAAAAAAAAATACACAGAAAGGTTACTGAAACAAAGACTAAAGTTTAGTGGCCTGTCTGAGGGGAAAATATCCGAAACTCCAAAATGAACATATTTACAGATTTTCCTCGTACAAGGCCAGCGAGGCACGGAAGTTACTACGGATCCTTGGGGGAGGCAATTGCCCCGGCGCCAGATCTGTACAGAATGGAATGCACTTGTGTGGGGGGCAGGGTTGCAGTCCTAGTCTTGCCGCCACCCCACCCCGCCAGTACGTCGCCTCTTCTTTATTCATGCGTGTCTGGACAACATGCCTGTCCCTCGAGAAGGGAAGTCTGCTCCAATTAGCGCCAGCCGGGCCTCATCCCGGATTCTCGCCTCAAGGCTGAAACGTGACGTGGTTTTTTTTCTCTCCGCCAAAAGTCTTTAGCTTCGCAAAAAGAAAATCTCTAGGGGAAAATCTAACCATTTTTAGCCGTAATTAGTGAGCGGTCTCGTTTAACCCTCTAAATTGTATCCGGAAGCTGTATGTGTTTGCCATTAAGCCCTCAAGTCGTCCATGAAGTCAAGAGCGCCCATCTTCAGTTCTTAGCCGGGGGGAGCCATTGGTGAGAATCTTAGTAGTTTCTTTAAACACGAAATAAATGCTTGTTTCACTCTAAACATTTTGAGAATCTCTTTCAATCAGCGAAGAACGTCTGGCCGATCAAACTGTTTCTTTCACTTGTCGATTGAAATTTCCACTGACGTGTTAATCAGCTGTGAAACTGGTCCTTCGGTGATAGTTTTAGACTTAGTGATTTCTGTGATGAGTTTGAAAGTAAAAATTCGTAAACTGATATCAACTAATGAAACCAATAAAAAAAACATTCTAAAATGTAGTCTTCGCCTTTAATAATACAGTTTTACAATATAACAAACATTCAAACTTTAATTTTGCATTCGTATAACCACTGTAGCGCTCGGTTTTGACGTTTAGACTGCATGAAGTGTAGAGTGCATGCGTTGATATGTACTATTTGTATAAACAATCCTAAGGTTACCGGCTTAAAATACATTGCGTAAAATTTAAATCTACATACTTTTGGTTAAAACATTATGTGCATATATCTTTCCTACCGAAGTCTAAATTGGCTTGGTAGCTCAGTTTAATGTTGGCAGCTTGTAAACTAAAACTTGTGATAGAACTCCCGGTCGAAACGTATTTTTTATTCAATTGCACTTCAACAGCGACTGCGTGAAATATTTCTCATGATTTAGCTAAATTCAATACATTTGATTCCCCGCGTGCAGTTGGCTGTGGCAATGGGCGAAATAGTTTCCCTGAAACGTCCAGTATTTTCAGATTCTCGGTGGAGCAGTTTTCACAGTTTACGTTGTAGGGATTGGTTGTGAAGCAGTGATTTTTCAGTTTTCGGGTTTAGCGTTATGCTACGTATTAAAATTCTCATACTTGAACAGTGATGATTTTAATGGTAGAAAATTCTGAAGCCACTTTAAGTTTGTGGTTATAACCTGTGTGGGCCGAAGTCCTGCCCTGCTCCCCTAATATGTCCATGCCAGAGACTGCATTTACACGTACGCTGTTCGCGGTTATGAGAACTTTTAGAAGTCTGCGTTAGTGTTTTTTCACGTTTGTGCACGAAAAAAATGCCACGGGCTTCACGACTATAGTAACCTTGCGCCAAGTGCCTTTCTGAAATATTTAGAAACGTAAGAACGTAACTATAGAGTTCATTTTTACTTCACTGTGCTTAGAGAAAGTTAAAATGCGCAAAGCGTCTAGACTGAAACAATTTTTATATTGAAAAAAAATGTACTTTCTTTGATATAGTCTACTGTTTGCAGCACTGACAAGCAAAAAATGGCATTTCGGTGTTATTATCTAAAATCTGTATAAAGTTTATTTGATTTAGAAACTGTCGGCTAGGGTTCATTTGAAAGCTTAAGGAATGTATATATTTTTTTCGTTTAGCTGTAGTTACGTTTAAGTAAAGCCTCAGCAGAGATTTTAGTGCTGAAATTTTAGTTTATTTTTTTAAGTCTGAAAATCTTAAACAAATTACTTAATAAAGGATTCAAAGTAACATGCCATTATTTGTACCTGTTCAACTAATGTGAGAGTGATATATGCAGAAAAAAAATTTGAGCTCTAACTTATCCTTAAAAAAAAAAAAAAAAAAATTTAGCATGAATTTTAAAAATGTTTGAAAATTGCCATTTTCAGAGTTTGAAAACACATGGAACAAGTTTCAAAAATTTGAAAATGCTATAATACCAAGTCCTTGCAATGTACTTAAAAACAATTAAAAAAATTATGATACTCCCACGGGTTTAGGTCCTTGTAAAAATATGCTCTTTTCCTGTTGCCGGACATTCAGACTTTTTACAAAGTTCTCGAAGCAATAGCAACACTGATCACTATTATGTGCTCCTTTATTATTTACTGTATTTTAAAAGTTAATTTTTCATGTATGGCATGGTTTCATATGTTGCATGCAGTTCTCCCCAGTCCTCGTGTTATGTTGGCGCTGCAATTTGGTGGGTTAAAAAGTCTGAATAACCTAGACAGTTCGNATGCTACGTATTAAAATTCTCATACTTGAACAGTGATGATTTTAATGGTAGAAAATTCTGAAGCCACTTTAAGTTTAAGCGGTTACAACCTGTGTGGGTCGAAGTCCTACCCTGCTCCCCTAATATGTCCATGCCAGAGACTGCATTTACACGTACGCTGTTCGCGGTTATGAGAACTTTTAGANGCCCTGCTCCCCTAATATGTCCATGCCAGAGACTGCATTTACACGTACGCTGTTCGCGGTTATGAGAACTTTTAGAAGTCTGCGTTAGTGTTTTTTCACGTTTGTGCACGAAAAAAATGCCACGGGCTTCACGACTATAGTAACCTTGCGCCAAGTGCCTTTCTGAAATATTTAGAAACGTAAGAACGTAACTATAGAGTTCATTTTTACTTCACTGTGCTTAGAGAAAGTTAAAATGCGCAAAGCGTCTAGACTGAAACAATTTTTATATTGAAAAAAAATGTACTTTCTTTGATATAGTCTACTGTTTGCAGCACTGACAAGCAAAAAATGGCATTTCGGTGTTATTATCTAAAATCTGTATAAAGTTTATTTGATTTAGAAACTGTCGGCTAGGGTTCATTTGAAAGCTTAAGGAATGTATATATTTTTTTCGTTTAGCTGTAGTTACGTTTAAGTAAAGCCTCAGCAGAGATTTTAGNGAAAGCTTAAGGAATGTATATATTTTTTTCGTTTAGCTGTAGTTACGTTTAAGTAAAGCCTCAGCAGAGATTTTAGGGCTGAAATTTTAGTTTATTTTTTTAAGTCTGAAAATCTTAAACAAATTACTTAATAAAGAATTCAAAGTAACATGCCATTATTTGTACCTGTTCAACTAATGTGAGAGTGATATATGCAAAAAAAAATTTAAGCTCTAACTNAGCATGAATTTTAAAAATGTTTGAAAATTGCCATTTTCAGAGTTTGAAAACACATGGAACAAGTTTCAAAAATTTGAAAATGCTATAATACCAAGTCCTTGCAATGTACTTAAAAACAATTAAAAAAATTATGATACTCCCACGCGTTTAGGTCCTTGAAAAAATATGCTCTTTTCCTGTTGCCGGACATTCAGACTTTTTACAAAGTTCTCGAAGCAATAGCAACACTGATCACTATTATGTGCTCCTTTATTATTTACTGTATTTTACAAGTTAATTTTTCATGTATGGCATGGTTTCATATGTTGCATGCCGTTCTCCCCAGTCCTCGTGTTATGTTGGCGCTGCAATTTGGTGGGTTAAAAAGTCTGAATAACCTAGACAGTTCGGTTGCTTTTCAGACTGCAAAGAGTAAACATCGGCTGTGGATAACATGTGCTTGTTAGACGATTGAACATTTTCAGGAAAGTTGTTTGTGCTGCTGCTGCAAGAAGACCATTTCTAACATAACCAATTGCAGACAGCATTAAGCTGGATGTCATCAGAATTAAGAGTAAGATGTTCACATGAGAAAAGTGTATATTACAGCTTGGACGTCGTAGTACATTGGAAAGTCATCTTGCAACATGAAAGTCTCCCTGCACTGCCTGCCAAGCGATATCTGCGAAGATTGCCAAATGAGGACTCTTCTACAAATGTTGAGCAGTTGTTTGGTCCCGCAAAGACCTCCATGAAACTATTGTGACAAGACTTTTGCATATGCATACGACGCAAGGAGACATGATAAAAGTACATGTGTGAGGAGCACCATTCGTATGACATCGATGTGATNACATATGCATACGACGCAAGGAGACATGATAAAAGTACATGTGTGAGGAGCACCATTCGTATGACATCGATGTGATGTGTATAGCAACGTATGCACGTGTTGACAATTCAAATACATTAAAATCTTTGCAAGTATTTAAATTGCTCACAAGTTGTCAACATGCTAGTGCATGAAATTGCAGGACGGGGCAATGAATCCTAGCATTCTTCAGACAAAATGGATGGTGCTGGCATGGAATGACTGAGCGTGAAGTACTTGTAAATGATTGTGCAAATGCCAGCCGTAGTGTGAAACACACTTTTTTGCGGGAAATTTAAGGGAAAAAAGAAAAATTGAATATACATTTTTTTTTTTTGGGAAATCTGGTGATTTTGGCAGTTTTTGAGGGGGAAAAGAAAAATTTTGAGGTAAAGGTTATTCTCTAAGCCCATGCCAGATGGAATTGTTCCCGAACCTACAAAATCATACTACTGCCGAGTCTTACGGCACCCGCGTACCTAACGTTTCAACTGCGCTGTAGCGTTTGAAATAAGTCTCTTAACGAAACTATTAAACTTGCGTTCAATGTTCTGATCTTCGCAAATAACACGCTTGGCAGGCGAGGCTTGTGGTGTGGAGCGCTTTTAAGAAGTCTCGCTTATTAGAAACACGATTTCATAGCACTCCAACATAGCTAAAAACAGCTTTTCCAAAGCGCTCTACTAAAAGTAAGATGATGCTATCAAAAGAACTCACGGACCCTGCATTGAACCTNCATAGCACTCCAACATAGCTAAAAACAGCTTTTCCAAAGCGCTCTACTAAAAGTAAGATGATGCTATCAAAAGAACTCACGGACCCTGCATTGAACCTTAGCGCAGTCTTCCCCAATAATGTCTTAGGGTCGCCGCTTAGTCCCAAAAGTACAGGCAGCACGACGAGAACACTTCACGCCTGTTCGTACCAGCGATGGCACACTTAATGCTCTGGCAGTGTCGCCCTTATCGCTCCCGCGCTTCTCGGCTTGAAACTTTGAAAATGGCTCCAAGACGGGTACCTTAAGGATCGGCTTCACACCATTTTGAATTACTGGTTTCTAGCTTAATTTATTTACGGACACTTATTTTGTAACACACCAATTTATGGCAATATATATTACGTTGAACACGTACATTTAANTAATTTATTTACGGACACTTATTTTGTAACACACCAATTTATGGCAATATATATTACGTTGAACACGTACATTTAATAACGCGTGGATAAAATTTGACTTAATCGTTTGGAGTCATGTGAAATGTAAATGCGCTAGAAGTAGTTTAATTGAAAAAATCATGGAACATAAGTGGTAACGTCTATGTGCTGGACGAGTCTTACAACGGCGTGCGATATAAATATGACTCCTGCACGAAAAGTTGAGTCCAAAATATTTTGCGAACCAACATGAAAGGGCTATAAATCCCAGATAGGCTTAATGGTTCTCAAATTTGCGAGCACATATGCCATCTATGTTACTTATTTGCACAACGTCATGCGCAGCACTGACGTCTAAAAAGTTTTAAGTTTAAGAAATAGCTCCGCAGAAAAAAATCACTGAAAGTAAAATAGTTGGTTACATTAGTTTATTGGCTTATATAAAACCGTAAAATGTAATTGACGGCAAAAGCGCTTATGTGTGTCCCAACTGCCAAGTGCTGTTCACGTGGATGTGGAGAGACGGTTCTTCCGGCTCTTCATGTCGAGCCACAGCCCACGCGAGCCGACCTAGTTCCTGAACCCCGCCTGCAACTCGTGACTCAGGCGACCGCGGTATCCCTCCTGCTCCCCTGCTGCGGTGGAGTGTCCTCTACTATCTGATACCAAGTGCCGCTCCTGGCTGGTCTGCCTGTGCGCGTACAGGGGCCTCCGAACCATTTCCTCTTGAGGTGGGCGAGGGGACACCGTCTGATACAGCAACTGCGGTCCTAGTGCTGCAAGATTCTCCCCGCGCCGTGAATTTTGTTTCGAATATTCTAGCTGTTTACAGGAACGCGTAAACATGTGTGTATGTATTGCTTCCTAGTCACCTATTTTTTAAACATACCAGCATAAACATTACTATTAAATGTTATTGCTGATCTATATTTTTAGTGACTAAAAGTAAATTAACTTTAAATGTATATTTGCGTGTG